>JASPKZ010005947.1:0-24641 GCA_030220185.1 Diploptera punctata
TTGAGGAAGCTAAATTGTACAGGGAATGATTTGAAAGTATTAGTTCAGGATAGGGATGTATCGAGATCTGGAGAGCTTACGTCCGCTCGGTCATGAACCTCCGGGTGTGATAGTGCAGTCAGTTACTGTTTTATATACATGGTATGGATTACAGTGTACTTTTTTTTGTAAAATGAAATAATTTCAAGGTTAATAAAAGGAAATGGAAGCGTCATGATATTCCAGTTTTATTACAGTTCAGAAAACAGGTTGTTAACGATATCTCTATGAGAGATTTTTTAAACATTTTTATATGGCACATCGTCTTTGTTTTGTATTAAGAAATATGTTTTCTTCGATGATTTAATTAAGTACTCCCAAGGTCTGTTCAAAAATACAGTAAAAGCTCCTTATTCACGGTTCCGTTATTCGCGTTTTCATTATTCGCGGTTAAAAAATGCGGAGACAGTGCCTGTATTCGCGGCTAAAATTTCTTTATTCGCGGATCCAGTCGTATGATGCAAGGAACATGTTTTCGAACCAAATGGACAAAATATCAAAGTAAAACTAACCTTATTGTCACTAAGCCTGAAGTTCGTTGTTAAAAACCGCCGCGCCGCCGTATTTTACTTGCCGCTATGACCTTTAATAAATGCCGCCCTCGCCACGATCAGTGTTTTATTGTTTCAACTTGTCATTCGTAGCAATACATTTTGATTGAATAATACGTGTCTCTTCTGATGTGTTCCCAATTTATAATGCCAAGTAAAAGGAAAGAAAAATTAGTTCTGAAGCGGAAAAAAGTATTGTGACCACTTAAAGTAAAAATAGAAGTGCTTGACAGCTTTCGTGTTGGCGAGTAGTATAAGTGGCAAACAGGAAAAAAATTACCAAGTTGTTTAAAAGCCCTTGGCTAAGTTTGACAATAATAATTGAAGGGCTCGGCTGTAAAACATGGTAACTGAAAAATTGAGTTGTAGCTTATAAACTGTGATATGTGCCCTCCTGAAAGCATTTGGCGAATGTAGTTTTTTTACCGTGACTATTTTCCTCATGTCGCAAATGGTAGTCCAATGGACCAATCACGTTTCATCAATGCTTCTGTTCTGTTTTACACGCAATGACAGTCGGTTTTTCACCTCGCTCTTTAATCGATTTCTCTTTATGAGCTCCTGCTTTTGTGATAAATAAAGCTCCTCCCCTTTTTTAATATTCTGAATAAGGCGCATTATTTTTCCTCCAACAAATATATTGACTCTAGCAAATAATGAATCGATTCAGTGATTTTACTGATTTGTTTATTCAAAAATATAAATGATTAACCTATGAATGGGTGATTAATATAGCTGTTTGGCGTGTTTCATTATTTCTTCCCACTACGAGTGCCATTCTAAGTATTTGCGATATCTATTTGGCAATAAATCCATAGTAGAACCGGAGTTGCAGTGAATATACATAACCTCACATGTCTAATTTGTTTTTCATACATCGCCGTTTACATTAACTTTATAAATATTTTAAAACACCGGTAACTATATTCAAATAATATATTTTTTTTTATTAAAGAGCTTAATTTTATTCGTTAAATAGTCCCTAAACAAATTCCACTCTTGATTTTCCAAATTCTCTAGTTAAATTCACTCGTGAATGTATCGATAATTTGGAAATCACGTCGTGGCATTACTTATGACCAAACCATCTGCTCTCTATTGAGAACGATGTAACAACTATGTTCACCAAATGCTTCACGAGGTCACATATCACAGTTTCAATGCTACAAATTGAATGTTAAAGAATTTGTCATTTTACCATGTTTTACGTCCGAGCCCTTCAAAAAAGTGTGTGGAGACAAGGTATACTTTTCAATCTCTCATTATGATGACACATATCGGTGGGGGGGGGTTGGTTGCTCGTCGGTATTCTTGTCGTGACGATAATTTTTATTTCCCTATTTTGGAACCTTGGAACGTATCTCCTATATACCCATACAAAATTACCATTCCATATTCACAGTTTTTTGTATTCGCGGCATATTTACGGAACATATCCCCCGCGAATAAGGAGCTTTTACTGTATATCACAATGTACCATTCTAGTAAAAATAATTATTTTAGTTAATAATTTTTAATCTATTATTGAAACATAAAATGGTCGTGGAAGGGCAGTTCGTTGGTCTGCTCGATCTCCTGATCTCACTCCATTGGACTTTTTTCTCTGGGGAGTTATTAAAGGTATTGTTTATCGTGATATTCCGACAACTTCAGAGAATATGCATAACCGTATTGTGCATGTTGGTACTTCCATTCAGCCGTTAACAGTGGGTATATCAGTCTCCTTATTCATTTGACGATTGGACACGTGTGTTACTGAAAATGGTCATCAGTTTGAGCACTTAATGTGAATGTTCTTAGTTACTTACTCACTGGCACTATCGAACCCATAGGTTCATGGCCGCGCGGACATAAGCTCTCCATACATCCCTATCCTGAGTTAATGCTTTCCAATCATTCCCTGTATAATATACTTCCCTCAAATCATAGTTAATGTTGTTCTGCCACCTCATTCTTGGTACTACCAACTGGACGTTTTCTCTCTGGCTTTCCTACAAGAAGCTTCCATGCATCTCTTTCATTCCCCATACGCGCAACATGTCCTGCCCATCGCAGCCTTCGAGACTTAAAATGTTCTTATTACATCTGGCTTCCTATAAAGACCATATAGTTCATTGTTATGTAGCCTTCACCTGTCTGTTCATCTCTCTTTGGTCCAAAAATTTCTCTAAGAACTTTATTCCCAAAATCTCGTAATCTCATTTCCTCCCTTAAAGTAAGAGTCCATGTTTCGCACCCATATAATATAACTGGTAGAATAATAGTTTTATATATTTTCAGTTTAACGTTTTTTGAAAGGAGTTGGGACATCAAAAGTCTCTGCAATGCGTAAAAGCACGCATTTCCAGAATTAAGCCTATGTTTAATTTCTTTGTGCACCCTCATTCCTATTTGTGATTATGGTTTCTAGGTATTTGAATTCAGCCACTTCCTCAAAATTTCCCTCATTGTCATTTGCTGTCCATTTCCATTATATAACGTTATTTCTACGTGTGACCATATATTTAGTTTTATTGGACCACTCCAAATGGGCATCTACACGAAAACAAAGTGTAACTAAATTAGTATGGTTCAAATTCTTCCCTGTAGGGGGAGAGCGCCTAAATCTCTGTTAAGGGAAACATGGGCTTACAAGATACAAGAAGAAAGATATTTTCTTCCAGTCCTAATTTCTTGTTCTACTGTTCATAATATTCATAGGAGTAACACTGTTTTTTTTTATTCAATGCCGCCACTTTGTCGTTTCGACATTCTGGTACTCTCTCCTAGCATGGCGTTATTGTAACCCACTTCTAAGATTAGGGAGCCCGGAAGGCCCGAGTTACGCTGCCCCGATGATTTATATGATAGGTTGATGATTGATGGTAATAATGCGCCAGGGGAGCCCTTAATCCTAAACTTAATATGTTAATGATGATAATTATGGCCAAATGATGTTCGGGGACCGTTTAAACCTTAAAGTTTCTTGACATTTGTCTTACAGGTGAGGAAAACCCCCAAATAAAACCATCACCCAGGAAACTTGTCCCGACCGGGGAATGAACCAGGGCCCGCTACGTGACAAGACGCTACCTCGAGATCACAGCACTGTAATATGGCAGAAATAATCGCAATCAATATTTCTATTAACAAGGTTCTTTTTATATTAGAATGGCACGTTGAGATACGTTTTTCAATGTGTTTGAGTGCTTAATTAACCCATTGAAAAAATACACAATTTCATTGACTATTTAACTCATGCCCCAAATGGCAGTCAATGATCAATCATATTTCATTGAATTTTGATTTACAACCAATCACAATCGTTTTTCACCTCAATTTTATCACTTTAATTGTATCGCTTTCATTTTGTCAAGTGGCTCCCAGATTGTATATATAGTGCACAAATGTAACCAGATTCTGCTTGTGAGATATAATAGAAAAACATTCGTAGCAATTGATTATACCACAAAAAAAAAGCACTGTTTGCACTTTCTTAAACATATTATTTCCCAGGAATTAAGGTTGCAGAAAAATATAATTGACATATTTACATCATAGGACATCAGAAATTAATTAATGACCTATAATGATGTTTCATATTTTCTCCACTAGGGTGCATTCTTACAATATTGCGATTCTATTTGGCAATAAATATGATTTGGTTGCAGTGATGAACAAATGAAACATAACGTTACTCATTTGCTTTCAAACATCGCCGTTTACATTAAATATATAAATATTTTTAAATAACTATACTTAAAAAATGATTTGTGAGTAAATAGTTTAATTTTATTCGTTAAATAGTCCTAACAAATGCCACTCGGTGATTTCCAAATTCTCATAAGTAATGCCACGAGTGATTTCCAAATTATCGATAAATTCACGACTCACGAAGTGAGGAGTGAATTTATCTAGAGAATTTGGAAATCAAGAGTGGCATTTGTTAGGACTATTTAACGAATAAAATAAAGCTGTTTACTCACAAATCATTATTTAACTACAGTTATTTAAAAATATTTTATATTTAAAGTAAACGGTGATGTTTGAAAACTAATGAGAAACGATAGGTAGCCTACGCTTCTACTGCTTCTTTTGTTTATCACTGCAACCAGATCATACTATTTATTGCCAAAGGAACGCAATATTGTAAGAATGCTCTCTAGTGGAGAAAAAATGAAACACATCAATCTGTATATTAATTCATTTTTGATGTCGTATACATTTAAGAAAGTGCAAACAGTGGTTTCTTTTTTTGGTGGTATAATCAATTGCTACAAATGTTGACATGTAAGCACTATTATATACAATCTGGTAGCCGTATTTGTTATAGGCTCAGTCACTGCAAAATAACGGTCAGACCTGTTCAGAATATTAAAAAGGAGGAGCTTTGCTTAATATATGATAATCCTAACGTTGATAATTATTTCGTGAAACACGTCTCTGATTGGTTGTAATACAGAAATCATTGAAACGTGATTGGTCATTGACTCCCATTTGGGGCATGAGTTAAATAGTCTAGATAAATTCACTCCTCACTTCATGAGTCGTGAATTTATCGATAATTCAGAAATCAATTGTGGCACTACTTATAAAAAAAAAGTTAGTATTCCTATCTTGTTAATAAATAATGCTACAAAGTTCAGCAACCAGCAGTATTATTCCCCCCCGTGCTTTGGGATGGTCAAGATAAATGGGACATTCTGTAAGTATAAAGTTTGGCAATAATCATTATAATAATCTGTATTCTATCTTTCTGGATTATTTTTTTTGAGCCCAAGTTTCACATCTGTATAATATTGTGGGAATTGTCATAACTCTATAGGCCTGCATTTTTCTAACCTTCTCTGTATTGTTCCACATGCAGTCTGAAATGTACGAGTATTTAATTTCGAATCAACATCTTTCCATATTGAAACTAACATCGCAGCCCAAATATTTGATACTAAACACCTGTTCTATACTTTGTTTTTCTAAAATAATTTTGGATCTCACTGGATCTTTTCCTGTAATGCCATGATCTTTGTTTTCCTTACTGATATCTTAGATCGTATAACGTATTATGAAATGTCATATGGCTATTTTAAGATGACTATGTACTGTACGTATTTTATGACATATCATGTTACATATTTATTAAAGGGCTTGGCCGAGTTGAATATATTTGCTTGCCTTCTTAACACAAAATAATAATATGCTTGCATATGTATGCCGTAAGTATGCCACATCATACCGTTTTTTTTTTTAAGATACAAGGTTTATCAACACATATTTGTGCACAGTAAATTATTAAAATATTCCATTACCGATAATTCTACTACTACAATCTTCAGATGTTCGTTTGTTTTAGAGTCTTACAATGGGCGGTGAGATTTTTATAGAGAGATTAGTAGAGATCGGAAGTTGATCTATAAAATGCCTATAAAAGACATTTTAAAATATCTAAAGATATCCTAAAAAGACCTAAAAACTGAAAAAAGAGCATAAGAAAGGCACTTCAAATTAATAGTATATTATGATGCGAGGTTTTTAATTTCCGAGGGTCCTGTAAAATACTTCACAAACGTGCGTTGTACATTATTTTTTGCGCGATGGTGTTTTCAAAATAATAAATAATAATAAAATAATATCTTTGTTGGAAATATTTGCGTTCATTATAAACAACTGACTAACGTTAACAGTATGGGCAGTGTTTATTAGTTCAAATTGCAGGAGGCCGTGACACCAATCTAGTCATAAAAAGGCGGAAAGTACGTATTTATTGTTTTATATTGTTTCAAATAAAGTTCGGTTCATTAAAAATGTAGCGATTTGTTTCGTATTGTATATTAACGCTACCTTTTGGATATTTTTTTTTGTATATACAATGTATGTAGTACACATAGAGGGTAGTAGTTTTACTTCCCACACGCGTTTTGTAATATGTAATATTACAGTATAATTATTTAGGTTGGCAACCCCGAAATGTAGAAAGTTGAACTTTCAGTCATGGTCGCCATTGCTGTAAGTACGACAAAACGCACTATCGCGCTAAAACAATTTTAGTTTCAACTTACTAACTCTAACTCACTGACACTATCGAGCCCGTAGGTTCATGGCCGCGCGGACACAAGCTTTCCATACATCCCTATGCTGAGTCAATGTTTTCCAAACATCCCCTGTATAACTACTTCCCACAAATCATAGTTAATGTTATTCTCCCACCTCATTCTTGGTCTACCAACTGGGCGTTTTCCCTCTGGTTTTCCTACAAGAAGCTTCCATGCACGTATTTTATTCCCCATTCGTGTCACATGTCCTGCCCATCGCAGTCTACGAGACTTAACTGTTCTTATTTTATCTGGTTTCCTATAAAGAGCATGTAGTTCATTGTTAGGTAGTCTTCTCCTGTCTGTTCATCTCTCTTTGGTCCAAACATTTTCCTAAGAATGGTAATAAAAGATTCCGGGCTATGTGGCCGTGGTCTATAACTGGCGTTTCTTCCAGACGTTTCTCCCTCAACTGCGGAGGGCATCTTCAGTGGCGAGCGCTTACAGCTGTTGTTTCCCTGTCGTAGACTCGACTGCGCCAGTTATAGACCACGCCCACATAGCCCGGAATCTTTTATTACCATGATTACCGGCCGTGAAAGCCTGCATTCCACTATTTTCCTAAGAACTTTATTCTCAAATACTTGTAATCTCCTTTCCTCCCTTAAAGTAAGAGTTTCAACTACATTTTTTATTATGAGAATTTTCTTCCTCATTAAGGTTTTTTCTCCAACCAGTTATAATAATTAAAATGAGCTTTAATAAGTACATAAATGACAACGGACATATGGATTTTATCAATTTATTATACACATTCATAAATTAAAGTTCTCCATCCTGCTCTGTCCTCTGTGTCTTGTTCCATTACATGAAATTTCCTCATTGAATGTTGAATGTTTTTCTTCCAGGTGGTTCTTGGTTCTTCCTATTGCATTTTTAATGAATGTAATAAAATAATGTTTAAAAAGTACAATAATCTAGTGAAGTACAACACACATTGCGAAAAAAGTGACTGAGAAATTCTTCTTTTTAATGCCTTATATATATATAGTTCACCGCTGTGGTCTCGAGGTAGTGTGCAGACTTGTCACGCAGCGGGCCCGGGTTCGATTCCCGGTCGGGACAGTCTCCTGGGTGAGGTTTTTTTCTGGGGTTTTCTTCATCTGTAAGACAAATGTCAGGAAGCTTAGGACCCAACGATCCCCAAAAATCATCCGGCCATCACATCATCCATCATCATCCTTCACCGATGTGGAAAGCAACGGGAAGCTACCACACCTATAATTCGTAGTAAATCTGCAAGCATAGCATGAAAATGCTATGATTGCAGTGAAAGACCTGCCTCGGGCAAAATTACTATGGATGGATATATATATATATATATATATATATATTTATTTGTATTTGTGCTGGTTGAGTGGAAGAGAGGGCCTTATGGCCTTAACTCTGCCAGAATAAATAAAGTTTTATTATTATTATTATTATTATTATATATATATATATATATATATATATATAAAATTCAAAATAGCTTGAAAAAGGAATTATGCGTTCGTTAAAAAAATAGTTATTAGATAATTTAGAATGAATGATTTTTCCCACCTACAATGAATTCAGCAAACCCGCTATGAATATCACCGAGAAATAAATTGAAATTCAAATTAGAATAACTAGAAGCTTTACAGGTGAATGGAGAAGACTACATAACAGTGAACTACATAGGAAACCAGATATAATAAGAACAGTTAAGTCTCATACACTGCGATGGGCAGGACATGTGGCACGAATGGGGAATGAAAGACGTACATGGAAGCTTCTTGTAGGAAAACCAGAAGGAAAACGTCCAGTTGGTAGGCCAAGAATGAGGTGGGAGAATAGCATTAACTACGATTTGAGGGAAGTAGATTATACAGGGGATGATTGAAAAACATTAGCTCAGGATAGGGATTTATGGAGAGCTTATGTCCGCGCGGCAATGAACCTACGGGTTCGATAGTGCCAGTGAGTTAGTAAGTTAGATAGAAGCATATTTCGCTATACAAATGGTACAAATATAGACGAAAAGAAGGTAAAGCTACAAGAAAAGGGGGGGGATAAATCAACACATCATTGTTCCCTAATATCGGCCACGATTGGCTAGCTCCTTGCCTCTGGTACAGACGCGACGGTCGCGGGTTCAAACCAGGCCGGGGTCGATGGATTTTTAGAATGGATAAAAACCAAGGAGTAAGCTCTACGGGAGGTACTTTAAGCCGTGGGTCCCGAGTCTGAAGATTTTTCAGGCTCGTAAAAGATCCTTAAGCCCGAATAAAGAGGCATGTAAGCAAAATTTACCGACTTCAACGTCCTAGCAATACCTTAGTTACCTGCTAGATGTCTCATTGAGTCGGTGTGTTGACCGCATGACATTTATGACACATATGAGCAAATAAGGTAACTAACTTAACTTGGTCTAGCAACTCATAACAAAGGAAAGGCTATGCTCAACATTGGGCTATATCGTTATAGATAGATTGTTCCTTAATACATCCTTCCATGTCATCATCATCCTCTTATCGTGTCCTGCCTTCGGAAGGTCGATTCCAAATATGCCTCTAACCATCTCTATTTTTCCATGCTTCCCTTCTTTTTAGTTCTTCCCAGTCGTATCCACTTTCTTGTAGACTTTTCTTCACCTTGTTAATCCATCTTCCTCGTGGTCTTTTTCCTTGTATCTTGAGATTTAAACAATCTTTGTGGTAGTCTTTCCTTTTGCATTATTTCATCCAAAGCAATGATTCCTTAAATTTAAATTGCTCGGTTTTCGTTTCTTCTGTATACAACTGCAATTACACTGGTCAACGTGATTTTTGTCTCATGAGTACCACTAGTTGTACTTAATGCAGTTTTTTATCGTGTTTTCAAATGTATTCGGAATTTCTCCATCACCCACAGTTTTTTTATTACAATTTCAATTAATAGATTTAAATAATTATTTTTTTAATAAACTTTTTTTGTCCATTTGTCTATTGTGAAATAAAACCAAATGAGCTAATTCAGGAGATTTCAGCTATGGAAAAGAGATATCAAGGCAAATGCTGGCCGATTATTGTTGGACCATCAAGAGAGATTCTCCACAGGCAAAATATAGCAGAAAATCGTCATTTCTTTCTTTCTAGGTGAGTCCGAATGTTCGAATATTGTGTAGTTACGAATGTAGAAAATATTGAAGTGTTTGAAATTATAAATTCCTGTCTCTCGAAAACCTTGAATGATGGAGAAAAAAACCGATATCATATTTGAATTCAAGAGAAAAAATGCTATCAGAATCACATATTTTTTCTTTCTGAGAAAAAAAAATTCCCTTTTTGTTGCGCAGTGTTATTTACATATGTATCAGTTTCCATTATTATATTAGAAATAAGTTTAATTGAGTATGTACAAAAGTCATATATTTTATGTTACGTAATTTAACATGATATAGATTACCATAATTTAGTTCTTTTATAATTTGGAATTATCGTTTTTTTTTTATTTTTATATATTTATTATTTTTTTTTCTCCAGATGATGAGTATGATGCGAAGTCACCACATGCTGACTGATGTAATACTGGAAGTTGGGGAAGACTGTTTCATGCACACAAAAGTTGTTCTAGCTGCTGCCAGTCCATATTTTTAAGGTAAATTTATTTGCTTTAATTCAGCATTTTCCTTAAATTAAAGCATATAATATTTTATTTTTGTATTATATAAAGATCTTAGGAACATTTTTTGGACCAAAGAGAGATGAACAGACAGATGAATGGAGGTGACAGATGAATGAACAGTGAACTACATGGTCTTTATAGGAAGACAGATATAATAAGAACAGTTAAGTCTCGTAGACTGCGATGGGCAGGACATGTGGCACGAATGAGGAATGAAAGATATGCATGGAAGCTTCTTGTAGCAAAACCAAAGGGGAAAAACGCCCAGTTGGTAGACCAAGAAATGAGGTGGGAGAATAACATTAAATATGACTTGAAGTAGATATACAGGGAATGATTGGAAAACATTAGCTCAAGATAGGGATGTATGGAGAGCTTATGCCCACGCAGCCATGAACCTACGTGTTCGATAGTGCCAATGAGTTAATTAGTTAGTTAGTTATAGTCAATAGCGTAGCAAATCGATCATTATAAAGACTAGTTATATTCAATAAACTAGTTTTGTTAATGACAGCCTCACTCGAAACATGTTAGTTTGGTGATTTGGGTTTTATTTGATAGTGTTGTAGTAAAACATTACATTTCTTTAGTTTAACGTTTTTAGAGAGAAGTTGGAATAACAAAAGTACCTATATTACTTAATAGCACGCACTTCCAGAATTGAGCCTATGTTTTAACACTTTTTTGGTCGATGTGACTAATTTCTCATTACGTACCAATATTATTGTTGGTGGAAGTAAGTCAACGTTCCCACATCTAACCTGGTTGCTATGCAAACAAAAGAAATCACAATGCTGATATGGACTCATAAAGCACACGTTCGGAAGTAAAATAATAGTAGCATATTTCTTTTGATTATATTGAATGTGATAGTACAATTATTACATTTATTGAAATTGCTATTGGACGAACAGTAGCAATTTATTTTGATATATTGAATGTGATAGTACAATTATTACATTTATTGAATGCTATTGGACGAACAGTAGCAATTTATTTTGATATATTGAATGTGATAGTACAATTATTACATTTATTGAATGCTATTGGACGAACAGTAGCAATTTATTTTGATATATTGAATGTGATAGTACAATTATTACATTTATTGAATGCTATTGGACGAACAGTAGCAATTTATTTTGATATATTGAATGTGATAGTACAATTATTACATTTATTGAATGCTATTGGACGAACAGTAGCAATTTATTTTGATATATTGAATGTGATAGTACAATTATTACATTTATTGAATGCTATTGGACGAACAGTAGCAATTTATTTTGATATATTGAATGTGATAGTACAATTTACATTTATTGAATACGAATGCTATTGGATGAACATTATTCATTAAGAACACATCATCAGAAGCTTCACTTAAAAAACATTAATTTCTTCCCTGCTAAAAACACTAGACTTTCTCGGTCGATGACCAACATACTTTTTCAAGAAAGCAATTAATTTACAAAATGAGGAAATGTCAATACCGTCATTTAACTTTATATTAGCTTTGAGTACCGCCGTAGCGTAGTGGTTAAGGCACTGAGCTACAAGCTGGAGGGTCGAGGGTTCAAGTCCCGTTGGGTCAGGATTTTTAAACTGACCCAAACCCTCTGGCGGCACTATGGCCCTGGGGTCGACTCAGCCTCTAACGGAAATGAGTACCAGACGCTTGTTCTGGGGTAAAGGCGGCCGTCACGCAGGGCTGACAACCCGGCTGACATCAAGTGCCGATTGTCTAGAAAAAGTGGGAGCCTTAACCTCCTACTACCCCAAAGGCCTCCTGAGGCCTGTTGTGGGATCACTTTACTTTTACTCTGACCATAAACTTCTTGCAGACTTTAATTTCTCATTCCTCAGAACAAAATATGTCAACAAATTCTTCTCGTTAATCTGCACGCCTTTTTCATTTAACCATTTCTTGAATGTTTTGTACACTAACTCGTACCTTTCTTTAGACTTTTCCGGAATTAATGCAGAACATCCCACTCTCCAGGCTTCTTCAATTTCTCTATCATCTACCATGAATCCTTTCCTTAATAAAATTATCAAACAGATTCTAATCACGGTACTACATATAAAAATGTCTCCACAGCCAACAATCCTTGCTTATAATAAAACAAATGAAAAGCTACATAGCAACGATCACCAAAAGTTTCTTTCTCATAGAAGTCATTTACATCCAACCAATATTCTAATTCATTATTACTATATTTAATAAAAAATTAGTCACATCGACCAAAAAATAGTATGCAATACGCATGAGGTAAGCACGTAACAGATCTCGAAAATTTAAAAAAACATTGCGCAAGCACCTCATTTTTTCAAACTCTTTCTCGATCAGTAACAAGTGCTTACCTCACTTGTATCGCAGTATACTATTTCTGCATCTCATTCCTCATACCAGTTCAAAAATAAAACAAAATGATATTTTCAATTATTGGTTTGAGCTTCTCGATTGTAATCTTTCAATTAAGTGATAGAAGAAAAAAAGTTTTAAATGACTCTTCTATTTTGTTTTATATACTATTAGAAAAGAATAACCTTGCCAAGTAGAGAGAATGTGCAGGAAATAATTCAGATTCATTATAAAAATAAAAACTCATGCTGACGTTGCAACAGATACAAAAGTAATGGCAGCATGGTTCATTTACTCTCTTTTGCTAAGTATTATGTGCTAAAGTACAAGTAAGTATTAGAGCATTAAATTAGATTGGTAATGGAAAGCTAAATAAAGAAATTACAAGTACCAGAGTGAGCAGAAAACAGTTCTCTCTCCTACTGCTTCATTTCTTATGTTTTTATTCAGCCTTGAACACATAAGGAATACTTAAAAACACATGTGTTTATTGATTTAAATATATTCAAGACACCTTATTCTTCTCAAAACTGATTGGAAGCAAAGATAGATTTTATGAATTAAATTTTTTTATTTGGGATTTTAAAAATGCAATTTCTCATTTTATAGCAATAAGAAAAAAATTAAAGAAGATAATTTAACCTCCTGACATTCCTATTATTTGTAGACTTTAAAAATCTATGATAATATATACATACATAGTGTTCTGCTTTAGAGCAAGTCTTTCACTGCAAACTCAGCATTCTCCACTCTTCCCTTAACTCAACCTTCCTTTCTGTTCATCATGCCATGTTTGCAGCTTTACTAGGGATATATAACTGTGGTAGCTTTCAATTTCTTTCCACACCCCACTTTTTCTTTTTCATCTTAAAATCTTAAAAGATCTTAAGAAAAATCTTAAAAGATCTTAAGAAGGTCCTGGGGGATGTCTCAACTTGGAGGTGGGGAGAGTGGATTTGGCTATGTTAAGATTTTTAAAATACCTTAAGAAACTCCATTGAGGTGACTATGTTAAAATTTTAAGAAATATAAAACAGTACCTGAGATCTCAGTCGTCCTCAATAATCAGCAGTGTAGTTTTGTAAGGAGGCCTTTCGAAAACTTAAGTTTCATCTTCTGTTTTCAGTTTGGTACTGACTGTTGCTAGTAATGATTTTGTACAGAGGGTTCACATTACTGGGTATGTTCTCATTTAACAGGTGTTTGTTTGTGGTTTCCTTGATAATTTCTAACTTTTCGAGAATGTTGATTTTCAATGTATTGTTTTCTCTATGCTGGATCGATAATACATTGTCTATTGTGTTAAATTGATATCCTGATTTATATTTCTCAAAAATTTGGCTAAGTTAGACCCTCTGAACTTCACTGAAATTCACCCCAGAGGTTAAATATCAGTTTCATCAGGGTTTTTCACCAGATCAGAGATCCGGAAATCCCAATTAGTATAATAATATACAAATCCCAATAAAATTATCACAAATTTTAGAAGAAGAAATACCCAATACATTAATTGGAGTCATCCAAAATCTTTATGTTAATTCAAAAATAAAATTAGAACTTCAAAGGATAAAGTAATAAAAGATTTCAATTATCTTGGCGTATCTTTAGGTTGTAATAGAGAAACAGACATAAATAATAAATTACAAATATTTCAATATTTATATGGCACCCTTAAAAGAACACTGGAATAGAAAGTTAGAAAAGAAACACATTTAAAATTTTATAAAGTATTGACTATACCTGCAATATTGTATGGCTCAGAAATATGGACTCTGAATAAACAGTCAATTAAAAGAATAGAAGCAGCAGAAATGAAATATTTACAATTTGTTGCAGGATATACTTTAATGGATAAAAAAGCGAAGAGAAGATATCTGTAAAGAACAACAAATATTCAGTCTGACAGATAAAATGGAAGAGTATAGGAGAAAATGGTAGGAACATGTCTGCAGAGTGGATACCAACAGATTACCTAGGAAAAGTCTAAGCTATTAACCAAGAGGATTACCTAGGAAAAGTCTAAGCTATTAACCAAGAAGAGGAGGAAAAAAGAGATCGGGGACACTCACTAAAGAGATGGACACAGCAGCTATATTACTTGGAACAGGAATGAACCAAAAAAAGGTTCAATCCTTGCAGGAAGAAGAAGAAAGGAT
Source organism: Diploptera punctata (assembly GCA_030220185.1). NCBI lineage: Eukaryota > Metazoa > Arthropoda > Insecta > Blattodea > Blaberidae > Diploptera > Diploptera punctata. The sequence continues at coordinate 14,807 of JASPKZ010005947.1, forward strand.
AAAGTCTCAGAAGAGATGTTACTGAATAAATGGGCGAGACAAGGCTGTGGCCCCTCACCAGTAGTATATGATTATTACTGTAAAAGTCTGTATATTGGTTAAAGTTAGGTTTTACCAGTAAATCTTAGATTAGGTTATGTTAGGTTATCTTATCTTAGGTTTTACTGGAAAATCTTAGGATTTACTGTAGTTCGGGCTTTTACAGTAACATATACATTATTAAAATAATGAAGATTCATAAAATATTTCGACAAGGAATACAGATTTCCAGAAATGAAACTATACAATCACTTCTGTATGCAGATGATTTACTTCAGTTTGCAATCTCAGAGAATAAATTGCAAATGAAAGCACATCAATTAAATACAGTAAAACCTGTCTATGAAGGAACATGACGGTTCCTTAAATATATTTCCATCTTGGCAGTTTTCCTTCTTATAAAAGGTTCCCAAATTACAAGCTTGAATTTTCTCATGCAGTGTAAGGGTTTTACTTGCACACTTTAAAGACATAACGTATTGACTGAAATACAGATAAAATAGTGTATGTAACACAGCAATACAAAACAACTTTATTACACAAAAGCGAGAAGGAACTCAACTACAGGAAGACTGAAGAGTTTTCCAACTCCCTCACAGGTAACATAAGCAGACAAGGAAAAGCGAGGGATTACCCACTGTCACCCATAAGCAAGGGCATCCCCTCAATACAATGGCAATACAATAAGATAGAACGATATAATACTAAAAGCGTCGTATGCCGAATTTTCACGTGTGGTCATTAATACTGTAATTAGAACATGCTTAAGAATTTTTCCGTCTTACTGAGGTAAAAATTAACTATTGGTACTTTAAAAACCATTCCGTTTCCACGTTATGAAGGTTTCCGGCTTATACAGGATGATTTTACATATAAAATCATACTGTTCTGGAGATTTTTTTCCATCTTTATAGGTTTCCTTCTTATAAAGGTTCCGGCTAAGACAGGTTTTACTGTAATATAGCCAAACAGTGCAATTTGAACATTTCTATGAGTTTGTGTGGAAGACACTTATGAAAAGTTAAAATAGAACTATATGGAAAAATCATAGAACAGATTCTGAATTGAATTACCTCAGTCACCTAATATCTGATATAAGAAATGCACAGAGGTAAAGTTAGAAATGACACAGAGATAAAGTTACAGAAATACAATGCAATAAATGGAGTCATAAAAAGAAATTTTGATAAACAAATGTCAACCACAACCAAATTAAGATTATACAATGCAGCTGAAAAATCAGGACTGAAATATAGCAGCGAAAAATTGGATACTAAATCCTAAATTTAAATCAAAATTGCAAGCAGCACAGATGAGATTTTTTAAGTCCACTACTAGGTTTGAGAAAAATTGACAAGCAAAGAAACACAGATATACATTAAAATCAAATGTTTCACAGCTCTCCTCATAATTAGAAGATTGAGGTAAGGTGTGAAACATTTGATTTTATCTTAAATTAAACCTCATAGTGATTTATTCCTATAAAAGTTCAACAGATATACGTGGTAAATTAAAAGATCAAAATATAGTTGAAGAAATTCAGAATTATCAAAGCAATTGGTTACAACATATCCAAAGAATTGACCCATCTCATTTTCTTAATTAGTATTGCAGTATCAATCTAAAGGACGTTGAGATAAAGTAAGACCAAAATTAAGATGGACTGACCAACCACATCTTGAGACCTCATAGGAACAGGCTCAAACAATCTAAACCTAAATAAGTTCATCAAGATGAAGAAAATATTTAAGGGAAGAGGATGCTATTTTTTGGTAAAAAAATGAGCAATTTTTCAAACTTTTTTTTTCCCCTCTAAAATACTCTGCGATATGTGTGAAATACATTGCATAACATTTTATACATATTTGTACCCTTATCAGACATTGAGCCATTTTTAAAGTGCCTGCACTCTGGATTTTAAATCACACGCCCCCTTTTGATTGTTGTTTCCCGTAACTTCATTTTTTTGCTACATCGCTAGACAAAAATTGATATATCTTCTGAAATATTATAGATACATGCATGAAATTTTGAACACACACTCTTGAGACAATGAGAAAACTTTTCTCTGTAACACGAATTAGGTATTTAATTTTATTTAAAAAATATGTTTTCAGAAAAGGAAATAGAAAAGTTGTTAAATTTTAATTGTTCATTTTACAACTTTAGGAACAAATATCAAATTTATGTTACAGAGTGTTTGTAGAGCATGCTTTTACTAATAAAATGTAGCAAGTTCTGTGCAGTTATCTTCAAAATTGGCGTAGATATATCAGTTTTAGTAAACCCCTGCACTGGGTATATTTTTTTGAAAATTTGGGCACCCAATTTTTTTTCCAAAATTTTTATTTTTGGTTAAGTTGCTATAGCCATGAGCTCTTAACATACAAAAAATAAATAATTTACACCAAATAAAAAAGTTTTAAAAAATACCGTCCTCTCTCCTTAACATTTTTATGTTTTATGAAAGTATTCATAACCCTAAAAAGTTTTTAGAACCCAAATTATCAGAATAAATAAACGAAAATGATTTTAGATCTCATCTCATATTTTGTATTCTTTCCATGATTAGTTTCAAGGAAATTCTTCCCCATTGTATACACATGACCTATGTAAAGTGGTCTACAGAGGTGGTTGGTAAATTTAAAATAAATCCATATTGAAATCATCTGTCTACCTTACACAGAACCTGAAGCATGAAAAGTGCAATGGATGACATTGGAACCCATACAAACACACAAAATATTACTTAAGGATTTTAAACAATTCTACATTTTTTTTAATTAATTCCCATCTAAAAATATAATTAAAAAAAGTTACATTTCTCTTTTTCCAATTTGTCTCCTTTAACAAGCTTGGGTCATCATCATTTAGAGCAGTCCTTTTACATCTTATTTGAGATTTTTTAGTAAGTTAAGTCCTCACAACAGGTTACTGGCCTGAAGTGAGCAATGCCAGTTGGTGGGGTTGCCACCTTAGGCCTTTGGACAGGCGCGATTATGATACAGCATTTACTCTGTATCTTGATGGAACGGTTTATACCGCCGTGACTCGGTCCCCAGAGCCCCTTTTGTTTTAGATAGGAGAGGTTATATAGAATACACTTCACTATCTTAAATTACCAGCCACCAGATCTTTGGGCAGACCCTTCAAACATTGGATTGAGACCATAACAGACCACTAGGTCTATCACATGAAAGGAAGAAGAAGAAGAAGAAGAAAAAAGTTATTAAATTCATACAAAGTAATTTTCTTTCTTTTTGATATATTTAGTTTAACATATTCCAATCCTGGATAGATTCATTTTTTTAAAAGAAAATTAATGGTTGAACCAGGAATCAAATCCTGGATCTCTGACTCTGTACGTCAGCATGCAATCCATTACACCATTCAACTCCCGATACATCCTATAAATTTTCTTTCCACTTATGCAATTCTCTTACGTCCGAAGGCGAGATAGCTCTCGCTATTAACAACGGCATCAGACGACTTCTATTCAAAGTATTTTTAACAAGAATTTTACATTTACTTTTAGGTGGTAAAGCTTAATATTTTTATTTATATTTAGTTTAACAATGTTCCAATCCTAGATAGATTCATTTTTTGGAAAGAAAAATTATTTAATTAATACTTTCTTGTCTTTATTACAGGCGATGTTCACAGGTGGCCTCAAAGAATCTGAAATGTCACGTGTGAAACTGCAAGGTGTTTGTCCAACTGCAATGGCGAGAATATTGCATTTCATGTACACCGGACAGATAAGAGTTACAGAAATTACAGTCTGCCAACTGTTACCTGCAGCTACGATGTTTCAAGTATGTAACAAACAATAATTGTACCTTCAGTGTACAAGATAATTATGTTGACTAATTTTAATTGCTGAGTTTTAATATAATTTTTAACTACTTGAAATGAATAAATTATGTAACATGTTGTGGTTTCAGGTGACTAATGTAATCGATGCGTGCTGTGTATTCTTGGAGCGTCAGCTAGATCCTGCCAATGCGATAGGTATTGCAAACTTTGCAGAACAACATGGTTGTAAAGACCTGAATCATAAAGCAAATCAATTCATTGAACAGCATTTCACGCAGGTAAGTGTTAATACATTGTTCAAACAGTGACTCATAACTTTCAGTTCTTTTACAAATGCAAGCTGTTATTCATATTTACAAGAAATCATCGTCATACTGATGTCACAGTATGTTAATATGTAAAAGAAAGTAGATTAAAAACAAAAGTAGTCTTGCCCCATATTTATTTTTTTAATACTTCCAATTATTAGGTTACCTAAAATTTCTTCTTCCTTTCCAGGATTAGGTCAATGCTACCTGTTCTGATCTCAAGTCCATCATTTCCTTGGCTGTCCAATGATCTTTTCTCCATGCGGTTTGTAGGTGTTGATCGTTTTGAGTAACCTTGTATTGTCCATTCTATCTAAACGTTCCTTCCATTGGTATTTGATCTCTTCTAGTTTATCGAATCTTGAAAATATCTCCAGTTCATTTCTTATTGACTCATTATGTAATCTATCCATGTGTGTGTATCCTTTTACGGATCTTAAAAATTTAATTTCAGTGCCTTGAATGTGTGAGATATCTTTTTTATAAGTACCCAAGATTAAGATCCATATAAAAGAACAGGGGACAGCCATAATTTTATAAAACCTGAGCTGAGTTTCTCTTCGAGTCTTTCAGAAGGTTCTTCTTGAAGCTGCATATCATTTTACATCAATTTAATTTATTATGTATATCCCAAACATATCTACATGTTATATCTGAACCAAGATAGTTAAATTGTGCTATCTGTTCTATTATTTTATCACTGATTACTATTTTTGCTCTGGCTGGCAGTTTGCCCTGAAAAGCCATAACTTTAGTTTTTGAAGTAGATCTTTAAGATTATAATAGAGTACTAATTCATTCAACATGTAAATGGTTATTTGTAAGTCATTCTCTGGTTTCTGTATGATTACCAGATTGTCTGCATACATTAAAATATTCATATAAATTTCCTTGCTAATTTTTATTCCTATTGGGCTTGACTTTTTCCATTTAAAATGTAAAATAAATTCTGTTCACCTCACTTTATATCCCACCTTCTAATTAGAAACCAGTTTCAAAACTTAAGCGGTTTCATCATCATCAATTTCACGACTGATGTTCTGTTGACCAGGAGTCCTGCTTCTACTACATCTGTTGGTGAACCCAAGTCTAATCAGAAGATGTGATATGAAGTGAAGTGAACAGAATTTATTTTAAATTTTAAATTATACCTCATAGTCATCATCATCATCATCATCATCATCCTCTTTTGTGTTCTCTTTTCGGAAGGTCAATTCCAAATATGCCTCCAACCATCTCTATCTTCCCATGTTTTCCTTCTTTTAGTTCTTCCCAGTCGTATCCTCTTTCTTGTAAGCTTTTTCTTCACTTGGTTAATCCATCTTTCTCGTGGTCATTTTCCTTGTATCTTGAGATTTAACAGTCTTTGTGGCAGTCTTTCCTTTTCTATTCTTTTTAAATGTTCAAAGCATTTTAGTCTATTTTTTTCTATGTCTGTTGTTAATTTTTCCACATTTAATGTTTTCCTGATTTTGCCATTTCTTATTCTACTTCTCCTTGTTTTATGTAAGGATTTCATTTCTGTAGCTTAGATCTGCTCAATCCTTCTTTCTATATTCCAAGTCTCAGATGCAATATTTTAGAACTTGCTGTGAAATACGTTATACCTTATAGTAATATTTCTTATAATAATTAAAAATATAAAATTATGAAATATTTACCTAAAAGGTCTGTCTCCTCAACTTTATTAGTTATTTATCTGTAGCACTTTTGGGACTAGTCCCATCATCAGCAAGATTCAAAAAGTGGTGTTTCACTGAAAATCTGGTAGAGGGGGTTACATGTACTAGGTGCGTTTTTCATTTATCAGATGGTTGTTGTTAACTACCTTCAAAATTTCCATCTCCTCGAGTACGTTTATCTTAGCTGGATTATTTTCTCTGTGCATTATTGTTAGGTGTTTTCAGTATCTAACATACAGTGTCCTTCATGGATAATGTGAAAATCAAGCTATGCAAAACATGTTATCCACGAAGGACATCATATGTTAGATACTGAAAACACCCTAACAATAATGCAGAGAAAATCATCCAGCTAAGATAAATGTACTCGAGGAGATGGAAATTTTGAAGGCAGTTAACAACAACGACCATCTGATAGATGAAAATGCAACCCAGTACGTGTAACCTCCTCTACCAGATCTTCAGTGAAACACCAGTTTTGAATCATGCTGATGATGGGACTAGTCCCGAAAGCGATACAGATAAATATCTAATAAGTTAAGGAGATTGACCTTTTAGGTAAATATTTCATAATTTTATATTTTTTAATTTTGAATAATACCTCGACGGAACTTTATCATGAATCTCATTAATGTTTCTTATATAGTTCCAATTAGGTTTTTCTATTTAACCTAAGAATCAAACTTATAATTTTGATGGATATAAGTTCCTGCCAACAAATTTCATTCCACCATCTCTCCATGATCTCCTCGTCCTTTTCTTTCATCTGTCCCTGTGATAGTGCATTAGGTGTGGTAGGCCTTGTCCCTCACAGACCTCTATAAATATAGGAGCTTCATCTCATCTCATCCCTCGACCCGACACTGAGTTTGACACGAGTTGAGGATATTATATTACTTAGTTTAATCTAGTTTATTAAATCCCGACTTGGGGATATTACTCAATAATGTGTTAAGACATAAAATATATTAATAATAATAATAATAATAATAATAATAATGATGATAATAATAATAGTGATAATTGATAATAATGTTGACTATTATTATTATTATTATATATTATTATTATTATTATTATCCTTATTATCCTGGTCCTCCAGGTTTGGGGGTTGTAGCGATGGGCTAGCTCCCTGTCTTTACATAATAATCAGGCAATGCTAAAAGGTCCAAAGAGATCAAACAGAATATCTCGCGACAGAACTAGAGAATGAAGAGAAATTACATTGTGAAAAATAGCAAATTAAGAAAGTGTGAAATTTTCAAATATTTAGGATCAGTTTTAGAATCAGATGGGAAAAGTTTATAATGAAATGAGGAAAGAATTAGTGAATTTATATGTAAGATACCACAGCAAATGTCCCTATTGTTTCCTAGTTATAAAGATGTATGTTTTTTTTTTGTATTATCTTGTAAAATAGGATTGCCGTTAGTTGTTGTAAACTATTGTGTGCGTTACCAATTCATATTTATATAACATAGTGCAATTTATTAATATGTTGGCAAAAGTTGCATCCATATTTTACAAAGTATTACAGTTATATGGTACTGTAATATTCTATTTTCTGGCTATTTATGAAGCCATAAAGTATAGAAGTAAGATATAGCATGAAATATTTCTGGTTTTTGATATTACCAGTAACAAAATTATTCTATTTTTATAATTTGAACAAATTATAATAAATAAGTTGGTGCATCATTCTTTTTTATTGAGTGGCATTATATGTTATTTGTGTTGTGGTGTCCTTTGTTATGTAATACATATGTGTTATTGACCTCCATTCTGGTTATTTAATTATATAAGTACTTCTCATTCAAAAAGCCTTAGATTTCAATTTCGTGATTTCAGACAAATCTTCATTAAGTACTGGCATAACATGGAGAAGAGAGCCCTAAGGACATCATAAGATATCTTCACCGTCAAGTTTGTAAATGTCTGTGAACATCATATGACTTCCTAAATTTTAAAATTCTAACAGAAATCAGGATTGATTTTATGTACAAATCATGTTTAGATCGATTAACTGACTTTCTTAGTACAAAAATAGGGAAACAGATGGAACATATGGCCAGGAGAGAAATATTTATCACATTTTAATGAAAGAGTGGCTTAGATGCTTGAATTATATATACAATAACAAACAAACTACAAACTTCCTCTTTTATTAACAATCCCGCAATAAATATCTACCCTCAAATTTTTGCCTTTTTATGGCTTCTTAGTAAATATATTTGTCTCAGATGCAGTGGAATTGGGTTCAGTCCCTTGCGTCATAATGAATTTAACCACTGAGGCTATTCAGGGCTTTGAATCCAAACATGGATTTTTCTCTTATTCATTTTTAATTCCCGAGAGCATAGCTTCCCATTAAAAATTGTAATTTAAAAATGTATCTTTTATTAGTTTATGTATTGGAAATGATAATGCAATTTTTTTTTTTTTTTAGATCTGCCAAGAAGAGGAATTCTTGCAGCTAACAGCAATACAACTAGTAGCGCTAATAAAAAAAGATGAACTGAATGTACAAGAGGAACGTGAAGTTTATAATGCAGTGCTTAAGTGGGTCAAATATGACGAAGAAAAAAGGTATCCAAAAATGGAAAACATTTTACTAGCAGTAAGGTGTCAGTACCTCACTCCGAACTTCCTTAGTGAACAAATGAAGAACTGTGATGTGCTCAAGAAACTACCTCAGTGCAGAGAGTACCTGGCTCAAATATTTAAGGTATTGTACCAACTTACATTCACCTTAAACCAATACACTCTACTAGTATTAAGACTTTTTTTTTGACCAAAAATGTTTTATTATAGTTTTATTTTAGAAAGAAAAATTAATGCTTGGACTGGGATTCGAACCACCCAAGATATCTGACTCTACGTGTCTGTATGATACCAATTACAACCATCCAAATCCCAATATGAACATGAACAATTCTTTCCGCTTATACAATTGAATAGTTACTCCAAAAACAAGATCTAACCCAACAAAATGCTTCTTCTGCCATTTTGTTACATACGAGGGTGGATCAATATAAACCGGAATTTGTATCTGGAGGCTCTGGTAGCGAACTGCAAAGGTTGCAGTTTGGAGGGGGAAGTTGGTGGGGGTTGTCTGGAGTAGGGATCTTGATGTGTCGCACTCCAAAGAGCGGCCGCCTTGCTTCAGTACGCCATGAGCGAGCAAGAGGTAACACCGTTGTTGCGACAACTACATTATCATTAAGTTATTGGTGTGAAAGAAGGCACTAAACCTTCTGAAATTTTTGAGAAGGCTCCATGCGCAGTTCAGGGAAGCCAACCCTTTCAAAGACGCAGGTGTATGATTGGCGCAAACAAATTTTAGCGGGCCGGGATTCAGTGGAAAATGAGCCCCACCAAAGACGGCAACAAACAAGCATCACTGCAGGACAACATTCGTGCTCGTACGGGGACCTTATTGAGGAGGATCAGCGCGGTAACAATTTCTGAAATTGCTTCACACGTTGGAATATGCTTCGGAAGTGTTCAAAGCCATCATCAGTTATGAACACAATTTCCGAAAATTGTCTGCCAGGTGGGTTCCTCGGCTCCTCAGCCAGGAACAAAAAAATTGACGAAAATGCATTGGACACCTCTGGAACATCCTCCTTACAGTCCAGATTTGTCACTCTGTGACTACCATTTGTTGTGGGCCACTGAAAGAAGACCTGGGAGGAAGAATTTTAAAACTTCTCATCACACCACATTTTGGGTTTGAAGCAGCAGCTTGATATTGACATTTTGTAGATGTTGTAATGACTATTTCTCTATATATTTCAATTTACTGTTTGGTGACAAATGCAGCGGTAGAGGAGTTCGTGCGCAACTGGCTGACTACAAGTCATCCCTCATTCTTCAAGGACGGCATCAAAAAGTTGCCAACTCGATGGCAAAAGTGTGTTGGAAACGCAGGAGACTATGTAGAAAAATGAGGGGGTGGTGGTTTTGTATTTTTTTGTTAATTCAATAAAA
>JASPKZ010005948.1:0-49731 GCA_030220185.1 Diploptera punctata
TTATTATTCTTATTATTATTATTACAATATTATTATTATTATTACTACTATTACTACAATACCGAAGAAACGAAGGAAACAATAATAGGTTCTAACCTCGAAATCCGTCATTAAGGAAAAGTTTTGCGAACCCCTTGAAATATTTTGCGAACCCCCCGGTTGGGAAACGATGCTCTATCACATTGCATATTTCACTGTTCCAAGTTGCACTTGTTCTTACGTCACACCACAACATGAACATCAGGTCAAGCTGATTACCGTTATATCCTGAGCTGAAAAACTCGCTGTAAGGGAGGGAATGAACAAAAAAAACAGGGGGATAGTAGTACAACTGCAGGAAAGAAATCGTATACGTTAATCCAGAAACCTTCACCTTAAAGCGGCCACTACAGTCTTACTGTTCAGTGCTTAATGTTCGGTATGTTTTTAAAATGTATATTACTTCTGCCTGAACACGCTCATCCAAATCCTGACGTCACTGCAAACGACATTACCCCTACAGCGAGTTGTTTCAGCTTTCGCATATAAACTGCAATGATTAATGATCGCTTTATTAATTTTTTTAGCGATAGAGCATACTTACAGCAATGGCGACCTTGATTGAAAGTTCAACTTCTTACATTTCGGGGTTGCAAACCTAAATAACTATACTGTAATAAAAATAACTATACTGTAATATTAAATATTGCAAACACGCGTATGGGAAGTAAAAACACTGGTCTCTATGTATACTACATACAATGAATATACAAAAAATATCCAAAAAGGTGGTGTCAATATAAATTATACTCGTACGAAACAAATCACTGCATTTTAAATTAACTGAACTTTATTTGAAACAATAAAAACAAACAAATACGTACTTGCCGGCATTTATTCCTAATTGGTCTCATGGCCTCCTGTTGTTTCAACTAATAAACATTGCCCACATTGTTACGTTAGTCATTTTTTTATAATGAACGCAAATATTTCCAACAAAGATATTTATATTAGTGTATTATTACTTATTATTTTAAAAACACACCATCGCGCAAAAAATAATGTACAACGCACGTTTGTGGAGTGTTTTACAGAATCTCACAAATTAAAAACCTCGCTATCGCCCGGTTTTTAAACATTTTTCTCGATTCTGTAGAAATCACTTCCAACCTCGCATCGTAATATACTATTTACTAGAGCTTCTTCTCTCGACTTTTATATTTATTTCGTAGGGAGTGACAAATACTAAATATGTTTACAATTTAGAATTTATAGCTCAATTGACACCATTCCCATAATAAGAATCGTACTATTTTAAACATAAAGCAAAACTTCAAATCTGTTAACAGGATTTTGACCTTAGAGGGGGAATGAAGCAGTGCGAGTCAGACTCTTAGAACGATATCAGAGAAATCAGTGTTACATACTGAACAAAACTGGATGTTGTTACTCGTAAAGAACACGTATAACTGTATCATTTACAGGAGTCTTTCTATGCTATTTGCATATTAATAATACGTGAAGGTTGCATATATTGTAATTAATAGAATCAGAAATGTAAGGTACTGGCATTTGTTATTGTACACTCAGAGTCATTGTAAGTTATTGTCTTGGCACCACTGCAGACTTGTAAATACAAGGAAGAAGTGGAACATTTACACAGTTAGAAATGTGTACCTACTTATCATCTACTCTATGTTAGGTAGTTCAACGAGTAGGCATATATCGAATACGATCGCCGTTGTCATACAACCAATAGTCAATTTCTTATTAATTTATATTCATACAACATAGGTCGACTCTTGTTCCGAATTTTTATCAAGAGATCAATATAACAACAGAATAGATGCGGGAAATCAGAGCTACAAAACAAGCAAATGAAAGCATTAATATTGTCTATGTACAAATTACCAGTTACCGTTTTATTCTCAAGACGTTTTAATTTGTAATTACCTATTTTTTCCAGTTAATTATTATTTTTTCTGATATGTAAGCACAACTAAGTTATAGAATAGTTACATTATTCCGCTTATTTATTTTACAATAGTTAATATGTAAACTTTTTAACAGGCTATTAACATTTAATTATATGATTTTCTACTTTAAACACAGTTTATAATTTCTTTATTAACATATAGCGACAACGTAATAGCAGCTCTAAACGTCTACCCTTCGTGTCAGGAGGTTCGATGACAGAAGCTTCCATACGTGAAAAGTCTCGATTGGGAGCCGAAAAAAATTCCTTCCCCGGCCTATATAAGCTGTTGCCAGGGTCGGGAATCAGTCAGTTGTGTTGTGACAGCGATACAGTGGATTGTGACCGGGAAGAAACTGTGGCAAGTGAAAGCGTTAGAGACTGTAAATAATTGTAAACCTCAAAATAAGATTACCTATTGCATTTATGAATGAAATATCACTAAGAGCTTATAGAATTCAATAAAGTTGTGGAGTTTTACGCTATCATTGGTTGCGTGTTATTACAAAAACCTATGTGAGAACGACTCCACAGCAGCCTGCTACAATATTAATCACGAAAAAGGAAAGAGAAGATCAGATGGTTATCATAAGTAATGCCACGAGTGATTTCCAATTTATCTAGAGAATTTGGAAATCAAGAGTGGCATTTGTTAGGAATATTTAACGAATAAAATTAAGCTGTTTACTCCACAAATCATTATTTAAATATAGTTATTTTTAAATATTTATATATTTAATGTAAACGGTGATGTTTGAAAAAACAAATGAGAAATGTTTGGTTATGTTTCATTTGTTCATCCACTGCAACCAAATCATATTATTTATTGCCAAATAGGATCGCAATATTGTAAGAATGCACCCTAGTGAAGAAAAAAATTAAACACATCAAACTGTATATTATAACTAACATTATAGGTTATTAATTAATTTCTGATGTCCTATGAAGTAAATATTTAAATTATATTTTGTAGAACGTAAATAACTGGGAAAAAATACGTCTCAGAAAGTGCAAATAGTGATTTATTTTTATTGTTATATAATCAATTGCTACAATTTGTTCTATTATATCCCGCAAGCAGATTTGGTTACGTCCGTTATTATATATACAATCTAGAGCCAATGCATTCTAGGATTCTTACATCAGTGCTACGTGAATATAATATATATACATTGCTATATTCGAGTATTTCTTAGAGAGTCAGTCACTGCAAAATAATGTTCTGACCTGTTCAGAATATTAAAAAGATGGAGCTTTCTTTAATATGTTAAATTTAGTTGATAAATATCGAGGTGAAACACGACTGTGATTGGTTGTAAAACAAAATCCATTGAAAACATGATTGGGTCATTGACTCCCATTTGGAGCTTGAGTTAAATAGTCAACATATATGTACCTAGTAAAATAAACTAAATGAATTAAAAGTGTATGGTGCCAAGTGTGACACAGTATCAACCCTCTTTCTACAGGCCAATCTGAATGAATATTTAAGAAAGGAATTATTCCTGTAAGATTTGATTTAATAGAAACAAATATAAAAGGAAAGGTTGACTCTCAAAGTTTCCATAGACAAATTCACAGATAAGCAAGCGCCATTTGTGACAAGGCAGGTATCTACGTAACATTCCATTCATCATACCCGTACCAGCGTAGACATGTTTCGTTTAAATAGCAAGTTAACAAGAGAAATTTTAAATTTTGGAGCACGGAATACTCTTCTGTCAAGCTCCTCACCTAAAGTTTTGTGCGCCCTGACCAATCGCACTGAGTATGATCTTTTCTTCCGTTACACCAATTATCCACCTCGACATGCTCTTCCAGAGATTATTTCCCTAGATGAAAGCAGTGGTAGCCACCTTAATTTTGCAGTCACGTTGGCATATTGTTGTACCGGTAAGACATCACCTCAACAATTATATTTTAAAACGCTGGATGCCATTGATGTTGTGGCCTCGGAGCTCAACCGAATTTATGTCGTGCTATTATATTTTCCTTAGTGGGTATGTCAAAGACATATACTCCCATTTTCAAATGACTTTCAACAGTTCAGACTACGGATAGTCGATGTTATTGGCTCAATTAATTAAGCTATGCTAGGACGAATCATATAAGAAATATAGTATGATATAAAAATCAGTCTTGTCATGAATTGCGCTCGCATCGAACATCTGTAAGTGCCAAAGGAAACTTAAAAGATTTCATGTTATAGGCTATTTGTATTCATGAAATATAGGCCTATTCATTACAGCAGTCATCGGAATGTTTTTTTTTTTCAATCAAATAAAATTTTCCTGTATATTAGAAATGACTCTGTAGACTAAAAATTGTATTATAATTAATTATAAAAAACTGTTCTTTATTATTTTTTTATTATTGATTTCGTACATCTCAATGATGGATAAATCATATTTGAAGAGAAAAATTATACGCTCAGACCGGGACTTGAACCCGGGACCCTTGGTTCTCTAGACCAAGTGCTCTACCAACTGAGCTACCTGAGCAAGTACCGATCTAAACGCAAATATTTCTCTATATACATTGTAATTCCCATCAGGTAGCTCAGGTAGCTCAGTTGGTAGAGCACTTGGTCTAGAGAACCAAGGGTCCCGGGTTCAAGTCCCGGTCTGAGCGTATAATTTTTCTCTTCAAATATGATTTATCCATCATTGAGATGTACGAAATCAATAATAAAAACTTGGAAAAAGCCGTACTGGCTGTAATGTATAATTCCCAAATATGTCTTCTTAATAAAGGAGCCGCCATTTGCAAGATAGAAGCATGGCTTCACAGCATTTGGTGGATGGGAATTACAATGTATATAGAGAAAGATTTGCGTTTAGATCGGTACTTGCTCAGGTAGCTCAGTTGGTAGAGCACTTGGTCTAGAGAACCAAGGGTCCCGGGTTCAAGTCCCGGTCTGAGCGTATAATTTTTCTCTTCAAATTTGATTTATCCATCATTGAGATGTACGAAATCAATAATAAAAACTTGGAAAAAGCCGTACTGGCTGTAATGTATAATTCCCAAATATGTCTTCTTAATAAAGGAGCCGCCATTTGCAAGATAGAAGCATGGCTTCACAGCATTTGGTGGATGGGAATTACAATGTATATAGAGAAAGATTTGCGTTCAGATCGGTACTTGCTCAGGTAGCTCAGTTGGTAGAGCACTTGGTCTAGAGAACCAAGGGTCCCGGGTTCAAGTCCCGGTCTGAGCGTATAATTTTTCTCTTCAAATATGTTCTTTATTAGTTTAATTATACAATATTGAAAAGAAAAAGGTTGATTAGAAGAAAATAAGATCATACCGGCATATCATAAGCGAGTACCTTTACAATATGTTAGACCAGTTAGCTCAGGTGTTAAGGCCAATTACGGACTGGAATTTCCGAGTAAAATTGAGATTATTTAAAATAATCTATTGATGGTTCTACTCACCCCTCTAATATTTTTTTCTCTCTGCGAACTACTCGACTAAATTACATAGTACAATTGAAGATTGTTTATTGGAATCAGAAGAGCCAAGATTTGTCGCGACCTGCCAATTAATTCTAATTTCAAGTCACTTTATCAACCTTTAAAACATTTATGCAGATTCTTTTTTAAGATTCCTCATAAAAACGTTCACATCCAGTTTGTCCTTGAGCGTAGTATGACGTCATATAATCATGAAAATAAGCATGAGGCATATGTTATCGACTGGAAGCCAAAACTAACTTACGATATTTCTAGTAAGATAACCAAATGCCCCAATTTATTGATGTAACGAAAACCACAACTTTTACGAATTATAGCAATTCATATATACATGTTATTAAAGTAACTTCAAAAAATCGATATCCTAAGCTGTAACTATCATTCTTTTTACCCCAAAACCAACCCGGATATTTCGTTCCTACGCAGCACACATTTTTTGTTCAATCTCTGAACACGTGAAGTCGGTAACTAGTATCCTTAGTTGCGGTCAAAAGGCTAATGTGTGGCTTTTTATTGTGTGCCATTTCTTTATGTAATTTTTAGTAATCCTTGGCTGGTTTTGAAAAGGGCTGTTCAAGCTACCCAAACTTTTAAGTCTATATTATATACACATGGCTTATTATTCTAAGTTTTCTCATAGATTTTCGAGTAGTATTGGACCCAGTAAAATGAGGAATTTGGGTACGTAGTTACAAGAAACAGCTGCTCCATCTTTAACGGCTGGGGATCCGACATACTGACTACATGTAACCCCCTATATTGATCTCCACCTCTGTGATTAACAAATGCATCCTTCTGACGGCCCGAGGGCCTGCTAGGCTCGTCACACCATGAAATATCTACTATACTAAAATATCATTACAATATGTCTTGTTATCATTGAAATATTTTATTATTCCATTCACTCCACACAAACATTGTTAAATACATTTTTATACCCACTTTTTACTGCTCGACTGCTGCACAGTGCTCACTCCTTGTTAATACACTGTTTTCACTTGATTTCCTGAAGAAAGTTTTATCTTAGTTTCATAGATATGTCCTCAATATCATTTTCATATATTTTATGTTCATTTTGCTGTATCATTTTAAATAGACCGACATCGTCAGATTTTATAGGATTTTAAGTGCACACAATTCAGGCATTAAATTTGTCAATGTTTGAAAAAATTAAAGCTGAGAGTGAAACGGAAGCGAAATTCAAAGTATTATTCCCTTAATAATAATAATAATAATAATAATAATAATAATAATAATAATAATAATAATAATTTATTTCAACTAGCAGATTTAAGATCATAAGACTTTCTCTTCCACTCGAAAAAATAAAATAAAATAAAATAATTACACTGAGCAACAAAACAGAAACTTTTTTTTTTGTTTCAGAAAGAAAAATATCTGATTCTGATAGTATTTTTTCTCCTGAATTCAAATATCATATCGGTTTTTCTCCATCACGCAAGGTTTCCGAGAGACAGAAATTTATAATTTCAAACACTTTAATATTTCTCTACATTCGTAACTACACAATATTCGAACATTAGGGCTCACCTAGAAAGTAAGAAATGACGATTTTTTGCTATATTTCGCCAGTGGAGCATCCCTCTTGATGGTCCAACAATAATCGGCCAGCATATTAGGATTCCATTTGCTTGATATCTCTTTTCCATAGCTGAAATCTCCTGAGTTAGCTCATTTGGTTTTATTTTACAATGGACGAAAAAATGTTTATTAAAAAAATAATTATTTAAATCCATTAATTGAAATTGAAATAAAAAACTGTGTGTGATGGAGAAATTCCGAATAAATATTTGAAAACACGATAAAAAAAACTACATTAAGTACAACTATTGGTACTCATGAGACAAAAATCATGTTGTCTAGTGATATAAGTAAATCTAACATTGAAAGAATCTCGTCAAATACAACACATTTTATGCAACTTGAATACAACAAAATATGATTTAATTTTATTTATTTAAATATGAAAACCTAATAATGATATAACTAATACATATCAACCATCCGAAAATAAGACATACACAAACAATACGTTATAAAGTATCGCATTTATGTGTAAGTCGAGATTTCTAGATACTTCAGTATAACTGCAAGACTCGCAAGAATTATTATAATTCTAAAAAACTGTCTTTATTATCTGATGGATTGAAGATCCCACTGGCATAACTTTTTTTTATTTTTTATCCTCTCTCCTTTGCACCACTCACTGAGACTGAAAAGCTTCTGGTTGCGAGGATCGCGGATTGAAACCTGACCGGGGTTCATGGATTTTCAGGGCTTAAAAATCCTCAGTGTGGTTTCCTTCGAACGGAAGTAAAGTTGTGAGCTACGTGCTGTATATTTACGGCGCGTGAAAATGTGTCAATCCTACAATGAGATATCTCTGAACAAAATTTGCTGACAGTTTTACGTTCATATTTGATTTGCGAAGCTGTTAAATAAAAATCAACAAATTTTACAATGCACTGACAAGGAGGAGGAAATCTGAAAATATATAGTGGTTCAACATCCTGCAGCTGTTAGCTAATTTTCCTGGACACAGTGAAAGATAACACAACTCACTGGCACTATCGAACCTGTAGGTTTATGGCTGCACGGACTTAAGCTCTCCATGCATCCCTATCCTGAATCAACTTTTTCAAAATTTTCTCTGTATAATTCATCCCCTCAAATCATGGTTAATGTTATTCTCCCACCTCATTATTGGCCTATCTACTGGGCGCTTTCCTCTGGTATTCCTACAAGGAGTTACTATACCTCTTTTTCATTCACCATTCGTGTCATATACCCATCAAAGTCTGCTAGACTTAACTAATTCGTATTACATCTGGCTTCCCATAAATAGCAGGTAGTTCACCATTATTATCTTCACCGTTCACCTTGTGTTCGTCTCTCTCTGGTCAAAAAAAAAATTCCTAAGACCTTTATTCACAAATGCCCGTAATATTTTATCCTCCTTTAAAGTAAGAATACACCTCACAAACATGCGTTGTATATTATTTTTTGCGCGATGGTGTTTTCAAAATAATAAATAATAGTAAAATAATATCTTTGTTGAAAATATTTGCGTTCATTATAAACAATTGACTAACGTTAACAGTGTGGGTAATGGTTATTAGTTGAAAGTACAGGAGGCCGTGAGACAATATTAGTGATAAAATGGTGGCAAGTATGTATTGATTGTTTTATATTGTTTCAAATAAAGTTCAGCTCATTTAAAATACAGTGATTCGTTTCATATAATGCATATTAATACTACCTTCTGGATTTTTTTGTATATATATTGTACGTAGTATACATATACGGCAGTGGTTTTACTTCCCACGCGCGGTTTTTAATATGTAATATTACAGTATAGTTATTTAGGTTGGCAATCCCGAAATGTAGGAAGTTGAATTTTCAATCATTGTCGCAATTGCTGTAAGTAGGACAAAATGCACTATCGCGCAAAAAATATTATTAAGCCAGTATATGAAATGTAAAGCTAGATGTAAAAATGGGAAAAAATGCAAGGATAATGTAAGGAAAATTGAACATATTTGGTAGGGTATAATTCTCTCTCCAAGCTAATGTTTGGCTTACAACATTATATCTGAAATAATCTCTTCTCCAATATTCTCATCCCTCATGTAAATACATGAACAAAACTTGTCATTGTTGATCTAATCTCGTTTTCATAATGTCTTCACCATGAAGAAAATGAACTTAGCCATCAACAATGACACGGGAACATCATTTGCATTCAAACACCATCACGGTGTATGCCAAGAAGCAAGGCGTTGGACTCCCCACAGGAAATTAGTGTTAGTGCGAGCAAGCTCTTCTCTATTCTGTTGTCTTCAGGGAACTCCGCTAGCCGCAACATGGTTAACTCTAATGAGTGTTTGTAACTTCCACGTCCTCTTCAAAGTACCTTACAACAAGACCAAGTGTTAATAGATGTAATTCGTGTTATTCTATTCTTCTTTCCAATTAATCCGTGTAAATCAAGACTAAATTCTGTTTCTACAGGGTTGTTCATCTAGTTTCAGATGCTTAAAAAGGTCACTTAGGTTCACAAAGAACGTAAGTGCTAAAACGTAACAAGGTTACTAATCTATCAGAAAATGAGATGAGATTCGAAATGCCAACGATAAAACTTATTTTCTATGGGCTCACTCATCCCTTTCTGCTCATTATTAATTGTCTTTATAAGGCATCTGATTAAAAAAATGCATAACAACTGCAGATATATGATTGCATAGAAGCTTGATTTTCAAGAAATTAAATTTACAATGCATTCTTCTGATTGTTTTCTTCTTTTTTACCTAATATTATTTCTTTATCTTGTTACCTATATAACAAGATCTGCCGAAGTTGTGAAGGATCTATCCATATAGTGCAGAACTCGAAACACGAAAATTACACAACATTTCTAGGTGTAATTGAAACACACACACTTTATACACAAATACATAGACACAAACAATTACACATACTCAGACACTTATGATATACAGAGTGAGTTTTAATTACACCGACAAACTGCAGGGACTGATTCCTGGCTGTACGTAGGTCACTAGATAAGTTTTGAGATATGTAACAATGGACCATGATAGAGTTTCCATAACTATCATATATTTTCAAACAACTCTCCAGCACATTCTATACACCATTGCATCCTCTGGATCCACTTCTGGAAGCAGCCACGCCACTCGATCTCAGACATTGCACTAAGCTCCTCCAACAGCATCTTCTGGGCTAGGAAATTGGTGTCCGCGCATGCAGTTCTTCCTGTTCGGGAACAGGAAATAGTTGCACGGGGCTAGGTCCAGACTGTAGGCTCAATGAGACATTCATTTCACAGGTGTCTTTTCCAGAAACCTAATTATTGCATTGGCTGTTTGCAAAGAGGTGGAGCGGAATTCCCCGCAGTCCAGAATTTGGCCGCTTCTCCTGAATCTTTGACAAGACTTTGGGGGAGACAGACTTCTGTATACCATTTAGCAGTAAATGTCCTCTGATCCTCTAGCACAACTGTAGCCAGATGACCACTTGTTGAGAAGTAAATGACCGCCATTTTCTTCCCCACACTCCTAGGCCTTTTGACTTTGGTCGGAGGCTGCTCATCTGGGAAGACCCACACCTATGATTAGTGTTTTTTTTTCACGGTCATACTGGTAGATCCAAGTTTCGTCATCTATCACTATGTCTGACACCCGGCGGGAGTCCCCGTTGTTGAATCTCGCCAGCAATTCTTTACACAATTCCTCCCTAGTGCGTTTATGTCCTTCTGACAAGTGGTGTGACACCCATCGAGAAGAAATTTTCCTCACTCTTAAGTATTGGTGCAGGATGGTGGAAACACTTGGCGAACTAATCCCTAGGTCCCCCTCAATGTCCTTATAGGTCAGTCGTGGATCTTCCTTAATCAGTGTCTCCACTGCAGAGACGTTTTCTTCTGTCACCACTGTTGTTGGCCTCCCACATCTCCCTTCATTTTTAAGGGATGTTTTCTCCCTACTAAATTCAGGAAATCAGCGGAAAACTGTTGCATGTGAAGAAGCAAGGTCCCCAAATGTTTGTGTGAGTGGCTCAAGTGTTTGCGACTCACTCACACCGCACTTATAATCATATAAAATCATAGCAAGAAAATACTCCCTCTCAAGCTCCATAGGACACGTTTGATTTCACCATGCACAGACTACTTCACAAAGGTGCTGCTCAGAGACAACGGAAAGGAATCGTTTCTACCTGCTATGGTTTTGACGTTCGAGAGTTGGGCTTTCAAATGGTATATTAGTTTATTGCATTCTTGTCGCCATACTGTCGTGTCTCAAAACGTATCTAGATACCCTCGTAAATGGAGGAAAAAATGTCCTATGGATAAATGCATGGTTGCCACGGTAGATGTCACTGACGAATAGCATTATTCTCTCGGCCCTGTTGCATGGCCTGCTAGATCACCGGACTTAACCCCCAGGATTTTTATCTCTGGGGACATCTGAAAAGTATTGTGATGCTCAACCAGTTCGTGATGTGCATACCCTTCAACAGCGTCTCCACGTCGCCTGTAATGCTATTCGGAGAGAGGCCGGAACATGCGAAAGAGTGAGGCAATCCATGATAAGACGTGTGAACACGTGCACTGCATCCTATGGAGATCACTTTGAAAATCTGTTTGATGTCGATGCATTTAAGCTATGTACTGTGTGCCGGGACGATTTGTTGTTTGTTGCACTCACATCAATCATTTCCGGACACATGTTTATAGGACCCTTTTTCTTTCATTTCCAGTTAGGAATCAGTCCCTGAAGTTTGTCGGTGTAATAACCGTTCACCCTGTATAGGTGTAGGTCGCATTGGAACACACACACGCTTTTACAAATACATACACACAAACTTTTGCACATACTCTGTCACTGATAATATATACAGGTCTAGATGTAGGAGGCATTGGAACACGAACACACACACTTTTATAAATATAAACACACTGAGACACTGATGATATGTAGGTGCAGATGGCGTTGCAATACACAAACATTTACACAAATACATACACACAAACATTTGCACAAACTCAGACACTGATGATATATAGGTGTAAGTGACATTTGAATACACACACACACACTGTAAACCAAGGCATGTAGTACTACAGAAATCTGTAGTGGAGCATATGCTGTAATATGAAAACCTAAAAAAAAGAAGAAGAAAAAAGAATAAAAAAACTGTAACACAAATATACACACACAAACTTTTACACGGATACATATACACAAACATTTACGCACACTCAGGCACTGATTATATGTAGGTGTCATTGCACACACACAACTTTTACACACAATCAGACACTGATAATATGTAGGTGTAGGTTACATTGGAACACACGCACACTTACACGCACGCACATACACACGTTACACACACTCAGATATTGATGATGTATAGGTGTATGTGGCATTGAAACACACACACACACTTTCACGCAAATACATACACACAAACATTTACACACACTCAGACAATCATGATATTTATGTATACGATATGTAATATTAAATTTATCACTTCTCACTCAATGACAAATTTAATTTCAAGAGAAAAATATATGCCTAAATCGGGATTTAAACCCAATATGTCTGGTTCAGTGGGGGTACGCCGTAGCGTAGTGGTTAAGGCACTGCGCTACAAGCCGGAAGGTCGAGGGTTCGAGTCCCGGTGGGGTCAGGATTTTTAAACTGACCCAAACCTTCTGGCCGGCACTATGGCCCTGGGGTCGACTCAGCCTCTAACTGAAATGAGTACCAGACGCTTGTTTGGGGTAAAGGCGGCCGTCACGCAGGGCTGACAACCCGGCTGACATCAAGTGCCGATTGTCAAGAAAAAGTGGGAGCCTTAACCTCCTTCTACCCCAAGGGCCTCCTGAGGCCTGTAGTGGGATCACTTTACTTTACTTTACTTATGTCTGGTTCAGTGCACCAGTGTTTTTAACGATTTAAGCCATTAGGCATCACGATTTAAACATATTATTTATGTGTAGGTTGCATTGGAACACACGCACTTTTGGTATAGATACATACACACAAAACTTTACACACTGAGACCTGATATGTAGGTGTAGGTGGTATTGGAACACATACACACTATTGTATAGATGCCATTTACACAAACATTTACACAAACCCAGACACTGATGAAATATAGATTTAGGTGATTTTGGAATCCACACACACTTTTACAGTACACAGATACATAGACACAAACGTTTACACACACTCATACACTGATCATATTTAGATGTAGGTAGCATTAAAATGCACATACAATTTTACATGGATACATACAAACATTTATGCACACTCAGACATTATATGTAGGTTTAGGTGGTATTGAAGCACATTCATACAATTTTACACAGATACATACACACAAACATTTACACACACTCAGAAACTGATGATATATATATGTAGGTAACATTGTAACACACACAAATTTTTATACAGATACATCTACAAAAACTTTTTCAGGCACTGATGATATGTTGATAATCACCACTTAGAGAAATATCCTTATGTCTAAGATAGGTAGTCTCTTGACCATAGCAAGGAATGCTGTCCACAAACCAGGAGGCCGATTTTTAATCAAATTTTCACATTTATCTCATTACCATATTTTGAAATTATGTATATTTGGTTCTACAGATAACAATATAGCTATACAAAGGGATATCCTGGCACAATTACTGTAATTCAAAACTGTAGTTATCAATTTGTACAAATTATTGTTTATTATCTAATATAATATTATTGTGAGTTTTTGTATTTTATTGTAACATTCATTTGTTCTGCTTGAATGAAAAAGATGGTCTTAACCCCACTAGATTCAATAAAAAATAACAAATAATTGATATAATCTTAAAGGTTATAATATAATCAATTATGTAATTTACGATGACTACAAAGAAACTTAGTATAACTTACTGGCTAATCGCTTCAATAGGAGTAAGTTGCAGTATTACCATGGCAAGTGACAGAAGTACATTCGCACTTCTCTTTGTATACAGTATTTTATTCAATCGTCCTTAAATTATTAGCAGTTTAATTTTCATAAGGGCCTTTCGAAAACACGTTTTATCTTCTGCTTGTAGTTTGTAGTGACTGTGCTAATGATGATTTTGTAAAGAGGGCTTTGTATTTTAAAAATCTTGATACAGAATGGAACATAACTCAGACGACAACTTTCGTAAGTTGCTCAGGATGTTAGGAGATTGTTTTGTTGTAAGGAGCCAGTGGTGTTGAGGTGATTTTCAACTCAGTAATGTATGATATGTTAGACATTTAGCATGGACTTTGGACTTCTTGTGGATTTTTAATTTTTATTTGTAATATATTATAATCCATCTTACGACAGTCCAAACGAATCTACATATCTTATAGGACGCAACATTGGCTGCTAACATAAATAAGAAAATATTTAATTCTTCTCATTACAATTTTGAAAATAAGGAAATCATGTCCTCAATGTTCTATTCCCTGTGAGCTAAAACGAAATTATCAACATTATGAAATAATTAAACAATAATGTATCTCCAGGAATAGACGGAATAACAAATAATACCCTTAAACGTATTGTCAAAACTATAGCTAAACCACTTACCTACATATTTAATTTGTGCATTTCTCAAGGAATCTTTCCATCAGCTCTTAAACGCGCCGTGATTGTTCCAATACACAAGGCCGGAGACAAAAATAATCTTAACAACTATAGGCTCAAATCACTTTTTTTACCAAGTTTTTTCAAAAATCTTTGAAAAATATATAAAGACACGATTAATGCATTTTTGTAAAGAAGATTGTTTGTTAAGCAGAAATCAATTTGGTTTCAGACATAATATAAGTACAGAGGATCAATTAGGACTGTCACCTCAATAAATTCTCATAACATAGGCTCAGAATAAATGCCTAGAATTTCTTAGATCCAAAAAGAGTTTGATACCGTAAATCTGCATACTGCTGGATAAATTGGATATAAATTGGCATTAATTGTCTATTTAAATCGTATTTAAGTAATAGAACCATACAATAAAAATCGACGATAACTACAGTAGTATACGTAATATTAATATGTGTCCCTCAGGGGACTGTTTTAGGACCAAGTTTTATTCTAATTTATATCCTTCGATTATATTTACCAATGTACGTATTGCAAATATTTGCTTAGCACTGGTTCAATCGATAACTAATCCAATACGAAATATTAGGTTGGGGTGGAATCGCAAATTCTAACCTTTCTCCCTTAACATTACTACAAAAACGAATCATAAAAATCTGCTTACAGAAACCTTTAGATTACCCTACAAATTTAATTTATTTTAGAATTCAACGTGCCAAATATTAAACAAATGTTTCAAGCATACGTTGCTTACTTATTTTCATAAAAATAAAAACGAATTTAAAGAGCACAATCGAAGTTTTTACAGTACCAGACAAATACTACTTCTTTGCTACATGTTCCAAAATTGTATACAACTTCTGTATCTAGGACCCAAAAAATATAATGAATAATTAGATCCAATCCAGAACTAAGTAAATTAAACACAGCTAGTTTTAAAAAAGCAATTAAATTAATTATTTGTAATTAATTAATTGAATAAAATTAATAAATTTGAATATTTTAAAATAATAAATATAAAGCATCTATTTTTGCTTATATTATTTAGAAATCAATATTTAGTGTAGTGGTTAAGGTACTGCGCTACAAGCCAGAAGGGCGCGGGGTTCAAGTCCCGGTGGGGTCAGGATTTTTAAACTGACCCAAACTTTTCTGGCGGCACTATGGCCCTGGGGTCGACTCAGCCTCTATCGTAAATGAGTACCAGACGCTTGTTCTGGGGGTAAAGGCGGCCGTCACGCAGGGCTGACAACCCGGCTGACATCAAGTGCCGATTGTCTAGAGAAAAAGTGGGAGCCTTAACCTCCTACTACCCCAAGGGCCTCCTGAGGCCTGTCGTGGGATCACTTTACTATATTACTAATTACTTTCTTCTGTATTATTGGTTATAATCCATTACATTGTATAGGTTATTTCATTTTATGTAAATCATTCTCCATTGCATTAATTCTTTTGTTAGAATAAGTCTTATTCCCAATACATTATTATTTTTATTTGTATGTGTCATAATTTATGTAAAAATGAAACTGACCCCTAATTTTAAATGTATGTATTCTATTTATATTATTTGTGTAACTGAACTGCACCCGGCACGAGCACTTGCTTATTCGGGGTGTCAATACTGTGTAGAACATTTATTTGTAAATAAAATTTCTTCTTCTTCTTCTTCTTCTTCTTCTTCTTCTTCTTCTTCTTCTTCTTCTTCTTATACAACAACACATTTATCTGTAATAAGTCGCCGGATATCATGGTTCCTTATATCTGAAGAAGTAGTTCTATTCATGCCCCATGTTGTGGTAACATTTTGAAGATGGATTTGAATCCCAAAAAGGATTACTGGTTCAGGTTCGGTTTAATCATCGGTAGAGACCGGCTCTCTTCTTTGGGTCGGAAGTTAATACACTGGAGGTTGGGAAAACACTTCAAAATCACAAAAATGTTCTTGTACAAATAATTGAAAATTTATTCATTTCTTAAGTTCCTTGCAGATTAAGTAAATGCAGGTGTGTGTATTATTCTTCACTTCTATCCTTCTTCTTAAATTAAATATTCTTCTTGTATTAAATATTACATTTTATCAGGAGAGCTCTAATTTGCTTCTCTCCTTGATGAAAGTTGTTTGCAGAATAGCTAGTTTTATTCTATTATAATTTTAAGAACATTATTACATCACATGTTTTTAAATTCTATTGGTTAATAGTTCTTTAAATGTAAGGTTTAATTTTATTTGTTTTATATAAGAAAGTTGGGGCACGCCGTAGCGTAGTGGCTAAGGCACTGAGCTACAAGCCGGAGGGTCGAGGGTTCAAGTCCCGTTGGGGTCAGGATTTTTAAACTGACCCAAACCCTCTGGCGGGCACTATGGCCCTGGGGTCGACTCAGCCTCTAACGGAATGAGTACCAGACGCTTGTTCTGGGGGTAAAGGCGGCCGTCACCGCAGGGCTGACAACCCGGCTGACATAAAGTTGCCGATTGTCTAGAAAAAAGTGAGAGGCCTTAACCTCCTACTACCCCAAGGGCCTCCGGGTTTGTTGTGGGATCACTTTACACTTTATATAAGAAAGTTAATTGTTCTAACATCCAATCAGAGTTTAGTTTACTTTCATTTAATAATATGAAGTTATGCAGGTGTTTTCATTACAGTTATAATGACAGGATTTATAATTTTGACAACAATGACTTAAAACAATTTTTAAAAGTATTCTTTACAAAAACCGTTATGTAGTACAATTTCTTTAATTATTATTAAGACAACCAGGAGATTGGGATGGACCGACCAAAATTGGCTATTGGGAATTGGACGATGTCAAAGACATTAATCAATCGATTATCTATCTATTATTAAGATATTTTTATTCAACAATAACTAACAAGTGAATTATTTCGATTTTTGTATTTATTTAAGTTATATTTAAAATAATAAAAGAATTTTAAAATACAAAATTATTAACAATTTAACTTTCATATTTAATTTCATATTAAAATCCTGCTTTGTATCAAAACATTCGGCGAACATCCTTTAACAGCCTATGAAAAAGTTTTTAACACAGTGTAACATAACAATTCTTTATGCATATATATATATATATATATGGCTTTATGATATATATATATATGGCTTTATGATATATATATATATATATTATGGCTTTTTATTTTCTTTATTTTAATAAGTTATTACATAGTTAAAATTTGTAAATATTCCGAAAGTCCTCTGTTCTTTTCCAGATTTCTTTGCAATGGTTCGTCGTATGGTTTTCCGTCCGGATATCTCAAGATTTCAACGAAGAAACAAAAACAATGGCCTTTCGGGGAAAATATGCAGTTCGATCGAAAATAGTTTTGAACGATGGAAAATTATCGAACAATTACAGAGTTTTAAATATTTAGGATATCACATATCTTACAATTGGTAAAATGATATACATGAAAAAATTATAAATTTCAAAGTATGCGTGGGACAATTAAAAGAACACTAACAAACAAAAAAACAAAAGAAACAATGCTAAAGTTTTATAAGGTAATGGCAGTTCCCATTGGGACATATGGATGAGAGAATTGGATCATGAATAGAAGATTACTAGAAACATCAGAGATGAAGTTCCTCAGATATGTAGCAGGATATACTCTAAGAGACCACATTCCTAGTGAGAAACAATTAGGCAAGAACTCAAAAAAATTGATCTAAATAAAAAATACAAAATTATAAAAAAATGGTATGAACATATTTTTAAGAATGGACTCTTCTAGCGCTAACAAAACAAGCACTGTTGTACCAACCTCAAGGCTAATAGAGATGTGGGAGGTCCTAGAAGATCGATGGGAAGATGAATTCTGACAGGGGGACAGGCCGACGGCCTACCATGAAGATGGTGATGGTGATGATGATGATGATGATGATGATAATGATGATAATGATGATAGTTAAAATTGCATTCCATCCATATTTTTCAATTAAAGATGTCTTCGGATTTTTTAAACTTTCACTTCTAATAAATCTACAAATCATTATCTATACGAAGGAAGAAAATACTATGTAATATAGATGTTCCACCTCTACAAATAATTATAGGGTTTCCTGGATGTGTGATAAAACTATCAATATCCTCATGATAGAATAACATTTAATAGAATATTATTCGCTTATAAGGAAAGGAAATATCAATTTGAAAGTCTCCTTACAAAACGTCAAAATAAAAAAGTCACTTTATTAGGATCCCAATAACCTCTTACTATAAGATGGATTGTATTTATTACATGAGCTGTGTACAACTGAACTACTGTAATGTGATAAGGAAATAATTCCTTAACATGAAACCTCGAACGTTATCAATGTTATCATGAATCAACCTCTATCAATATATATCATTCATAAGTAACGCCACGAGTGATTTCCAAATTGTCGATAAATTCACGACTCACGAAGTGAGGAGTGAATTTATCTAGAGAATTTGGAAATCAAAAGTGGCATTTGTTAGGATTATTTAACGAATGAAATTAAGCTGTTTACTCACAAATCATTATTTAACTATAGTTATTTTAAAATATTTATATATTTAATGTAAACGGCGATGTTTGAAAACAAGTGAGAAGCGATTGGTACACTTCATTTGCTTCTTTTGTTCATCACTGCAACCAGATATTATTTGTCAAAGGATCGCAATATTGTAAGAAATGTATAACTAACAATATAGGTATTAATTAATTTCTGATATCCTATGATGTAAATATGTCAATTATATTTTTCTGCAACGTCATTTCCTGGAAAATAATTCGTTAAGAAAGTGCAAACAGTGATTTCTTTTTCTTTTGGTATAATCAATTGCGACAAATGTTGTATATTATCTCCCGCATGGGCTATCTGCGACATCCATGCACTAAATATACAATCTGGTAGCCGTATTTCCTAGAGAGTCAGTCACTGCAAAATAATGCTATGACCTATTCAGAATGTTAAAAAGGAGGAGCTTTCTTTAATATGACTATTTAACTCATGTCGCAAATGGTAGTCAATGACCAATCACGTTTCAATGAATTCTGTTTTACAACCAATTATAGTCGTGTTTCACCTCGCTCCTTATCGATTTATCTTTATCAGCTCCTGCTTTTGGGATAAAGAAAGCTCCTCCTTTTTAATGTTCTGAACAGGTCAAAGCATTATTTTCTTCCAACAAATACATTGAATATGCGCCAATAATGAAAATATTCCTCGATCTTATTGAGGGTGTTTACTAAAAAAATAAATGAATAGCCCATAATGTTTTGATTTATGAGACATAGTTTTGATGTGTTTCCATTATCCTCTCCACTTGGGGGCACTGTTACAAGATTGCGATCTTATTTGGCAGTAAATAATATAATCCAAGGCAGTGCTATGATGAAATAAACCTCACATTTCTGATTTGTTAATAAACATCGCCATTTACATTACATATATAAATATTTTAAAATAACTATAGATAAACAATGATTTGTGAGTAAACAGCTTAATTTTATTCGTTAAATAGTCCTAACAAATGCCACTCTTGATTTCCAAATTCTCTAGATAAATTCACTCCTCACTTCGTGAGTCGTGAATTTATCGATAATTTGGAAATCACTCGTGGCATTACTTATGATAAATTCGAGGCGAAACACGACTGTGATTGGTTGTAAATAAAAAAATTGAAATGTGATTGGTCATTGACTCTCATTTGGGGCATGAGTTAAATAGTCTTATGAAATAATTTGAATTTCATTTTTTACTTTAATTGAATATAGACTAAACGCTTAATTGTGTAGACCAGAAGGAGGCAAGAAATTACCTTTTCGCATCGCTTAAATCTATCTACCCTTTCCAGAGTATGAAAGAAAATTATAAGTGATAAGAAATAAGGATTTTTGGATTACGAAATATAAAGAAGCTCTTGAAGTAATATGAGCATCTTTGTATTCTTAAATCTCTCATGTTATAAATTCGCGAATATATATACTAAACCTCCTTTAAATGAGTACTGGGACCTTCTCCGGGGGTTACGTCGGCCACCCTACTTCCTTTTATATGCATTGACTCGGAATTTTAAATCCTTGTTTTCAGCTCGCATGGGCCTTGTTCGCATGTTAACAGGGCATTACCAAGGCTTATTCAATGTCAATGTAAAACCCTTGGTATATGTAGAAAATATTTATGCATTGAGTTATTTACCCATCTTTAATCAATGGAAAATAGGAATATAGTATATTTCTTCCCATCATGTTATAAAGAGGAAAAAACAAACGCTTTGTTACAACGGCCGTCATGTTGATTTATTCCAGAAAACCTGCACGGTATTGTATAGCGGAGATTATAGCAGGATGCTATTCTGACATGTGACTGATTGCGTTCACAGTTCACTCCATCTAACATAGAGAGAGAGGAGATACACACTCGCGTTTTGCAAATCTCTAATATTGGCGTTACAAAATACAAATAATAATCCGTCAAATTTCATTACTATATTATTATATACTAGCTAATACCCGGCGTGCGCTGCTATGTCTAAATAAATGATATTTAATGTGCTTTTATGTGAGTTGAATAAGTGAAAGAAAAAATAATTATAAATTTATATTTTTTTTAAATACTCTGTGCTGATTACCCGGCGTTGCCCGGGAATCTACTCATCCCAATCTTCTTGACATATATGGAGCTGAAATACGAAAACTAATGTGTTTTATGTTTAGTTAAATAAGTAGAAGGAACAATTTATATCGTAATTATTTTTAGACACCCCGTGCTGTTTATCCGGCGTTGTCCGCGAATCTACTCATCCCGATCTTCTTGGCATAAATTAGCTGAACATAAAAATTAATGTACTTCTTATGATTAGTTGAATAAGTAAAATGAAAAATAATTATAAATGTATATCGTAATTATTTTAAGATTCCCCGTGCTGATTACCCGGTGTTGCCCGGGGATCTACTTATCTCGATTTGCTTGGTATAATCAGCTAAAAGACAAAATTCATTATTGTGAGTTATCCGTAAAAGAATACCCACAGGAATCTACGTACTTGTCTCGATCTTCTAGGTATCAATGAAAGACAAAAATTGTTATTGTGAGTCATCCGTAAGAGATAAACATATGCTGTCGCGGACTTTTTTGTAGAGCTTTTTGAGATATTTAATTCTGTGTACATTAATTTTGTGTATTTGTTAAGGTTTAGGCAGCGTAAGCCATTTTAGCGTCCAAAGAGCTACTTTTTTCACGTTTTCCACTAGTTAGGGCGATTTTAATAGTGTAGGAGTTGAGTATCACAACTCTCGTATAGCCTATGTTCATCCCGGGAATCTCCTGAACATTTTTCAAAAAGCCCTATCACAATCGGATCAACGGTATGGCCGCGCATAAAGTACGAACAAACAAACAGACAAACATTCATTTTTATACTGTATATAAGATAGATGTATTGTTTGCAATAATAAAGAGTGTTGCTGTTTATTTTTAAAACAACTTTATTCACGAGCATGTTCTATCACAAAATTGCAATACTACATACTAATGTGTTTCAAAATACACTATTATAAGTCTTATTTTACAATATTCACACATTATTAACTGAGAATATTATATGTTGACTGGGTAATATTTATAAATTGTCAAAGTTAATTGTATTGTAAGCCTGTATTTTCTCTTTACAGAGATTTAGGCGCTCTCCCCCTACAGGGAAGGAATTGAACCATAATAATTTAGTTACACTTGTTTTCGTATAGATGTCATTTGAGTGGTCCGTGGTTAGCGTTCCGCCTCATACTGACATCTAGGAAACCAAGGTAGTACTAGGACGGGAAAATTCGGTAAATTTTGCTTAGAGGCCTTTTCATTCCAGGCTTAAGGATTTTTACGAGCCTGAAAATCTTCAGACTCGGGACCCACGGCTTAAAGTCCCTCCCGAGGACTTGCTCCTTGGATTTTTCCGTCCTAAAAAATCCATCGACCCCGGCATGAAATTCTGGTTCAACTAAATCATTATAGTTAATTAGTCAGTGCTGTTCACAGCCAGGCTGCAGCCGACATTTGAAGAGTTAGGAGGTCAAAGAGCACGCAGAATCTCCCGAGGATGTCTACCGCAGTAGTAGACGAAACGTTGAGTTTTAATAAAACCAGACCACGGCCATTTAGCCCGAAAGACATAAAATTCATGAATCAAGACACATGCCGTGAAAGTTTACAATCTTACGTTTATACACGTTGTTAGAATCAGATACGTAGGCCTACCAATGTGCTTTTAATAATGAAACTGTAAATTCCTAATGACAGTAGATAAAATATTTTAAATTCAGTATTGAAATACCATTCACTGTTACAAGGATATATATATGATCAGTGAAAGGTTGTTCTAAAATAATGGGTCGTTAAAAGAGTTGGTCGCTTAATATGAGTGGTCTTTAAGAGAGCTTTCACCATATAATGATTGAAATCGTACAAACGATAATAAAATAGATGCTTGACAGCACGTGTTATTCAGTCTAATGACACAAGTTTAATCAAACATACTTGACGTACCGATACTTTTTTTTTCAATGCCCCAGGTTGTCATTTCGACATTTCTGTAGTTCTCTCCTGGCATGGCGTACTTGTAACCCACATCTGAGGTTCGGGCACCTGGAAGGCGGAGTTACGTTGCCCCGATGATATAAGAGTTGATGATGATGATGATGGTAATAATGCGCCAGAAGACGCCTTAAACTAACTCACGGGCACTATCGAACCGGACGTTCATGGCCGCGCGGACATAAGCTCTCCATACATCCCTATCCTGAGCTAATGTTTTCCAATCATCCCCTGTATAATCTACTTCCCTCAAATCACAGTTAATTTTATTCTCCCATCTCATTCTTGGTCTGCCAACTGGGCGTTTTCCCTCTGTTTTTCCTACAAGAAGCTTCCATGCACCTCTTTCATTCTCCATTTGTGCCACATGTCCTACCCATCGTAGTCTACGAGACTTAACTGTTCTCATTATATCTGGCTTCCTATAAAGACCATGTAGTTCACTACCATTTAGTCTTCTCCATTCACCTGTATGTTCATCTCTCTTTGGTCCAAAAATTTTCCTAAGAACTTTATTCTCAAATACTCGTAATCTCCTTTCCTCCCTTAAAGTAAGAGTCCATGTTTCGCATCCATATAATATAACTGGTAGAACAATAGTTATATATATTTTCAGTTTAACGTTTTTTTAAAGGAGTTGGGATGTCAAGAGTCTCTGTAATGCATAATAGCTCTTAAACTAAACTTAATATAATTAGGCGAATATGATATTGACGATAACGATGGCCAGATGATGTTGGGGAACCGTTTGGGCTTTAAAGTTCCCTGACATTTATCTTAAAGGTGAGGAAAAACCCCGGAAAAACCGCACCCAGGAAACTTGTCCCGATCGGGGATCGAACCCGGGCCCGCTACCTCGAGGCCACAGCGGTGGACTTGTCGTACCGATACTAACATGATTTATTTTTTTTTTTTTTTTGTGTTTCGAACGTTAGCGTTTATTACTCGTATTCGGAAAGTTCTAGATTCAAATCGCTGGACCTACAACTTACTCTATGGGAGAGACGATTTTTGTTAGTCATTAAGTTAAATATCGAGTTGGATTATTATTTGTTTAGGAATATTCCGCAATACAGTATTTCTCCTTCAACCCAAAGTGATTTGTCGCCAGAGGTTCCTGTCTAAAGCATCTTCCTCCCTTAAATCTTTAGTTTCTATACTTCTCTTCACTCCATCCATCCATCCATCCATCCATCTTTCTCTAGACCTGCCTCTTGCACTTCTTCCATTAGCTTTCCAATTAAGGATCTTCTTTGGTATACTCTCTTCTTCCATTCTTATGAGGTGTCCATATAATTTCAAACGTTTTTCTTCTATTTTTCCATAGGTTTTTTTTTCAACTTGCATAATTTCACTTATTGTGCTATTTCTGACCTTATCCCTTCTTGAAATTCTTGTCGATCGCCTCCAAAAATCCATTTCTACTGCTAACAGCTTGTTGGCTTGTTTTTCTACTTACTGTCCAGGTTTAGGACCCATATAATAAAATGCTTTGTAACAGAACTTGAAATATAGTTTTCTTCGTTCTGTGTATTATATTTCTATTCCAAAGCACTGAGTTCAACATACCAATGATTCTTCTCCTAATTATTACTATGATCCACGCCATAATTCATTACTATCAGTATTAGTGAACATTTACAAAAGATATATGTCTACACACAACAGAAATACGGAGTCTAACTACTCAGTAGCTCTATCGAACCCGTAGGTTCATGGCTGCGCGGACATAAGCTCTCTCCATAGATCCATAATCTGAGCTAATGATTTCCAATCATCCCCTGTATAATCTACTTCCTTCAAATCGTTGTTAATGTTATTCTGCCACCCCATTCTTGGTCTACCAACTGGGCGTTTTACCTCTGGTTTTCCTATAAGAAGATTCTATGCACCTCTTTCATTCCTCATTCGTGCTACATGCCCCTGCCCATCGCAGTCTACGAGCTGTAACTGTTATTATATATGGTTTCCTATAAAGACCATGTAGTTCAATGCTGTGTAGTTTTCTCCATTCACCTGTCTGTTCATCTCTCTTTGGTCCAAAAGTTCCTAAGAACTCTATTCTCAAATACTGATAATCTTCTTTCCTCGCTTAAAGTAAGAATCAATTTTTCACATCCATATAGTATAACTGGTAGAATAACAGTTTTATTTATTTTCAGTTTAACGTTTTTTGAAAGGAGTTGGGACGTCAAGAGTCCCTGTAATGCATAATAGAATTGAGCCTATATTTAATCTCATTCTTTCTTCTTCTTCTTCTTCTTCTTCTTCCTTTCATGTGATAGACCTAGGGATCTGCTACGGTCTAAATCCAACGTTTAAAGGGTCTGCCCAAGGATCTCTGCTGTATCATAATCGCGCCTGTCCAGAGGCCTAAGATGGCAACCCCACCGCTGGACTTGCTCACTTCAGGCCAGTAACCTGTTGTGAGGACTTATTTTACCAAAAAGTCTCAAAGAAAATATAAAAGGGCTGCTCTAAATGATGCTGACCCAATCTTGTTAAAGTATCTCATTCCTATTTGTAATTATTGTTCTTAGGTATTTGAATTCAGCCACTTCTTCGAAATTGTCGTCGTTTATCATTAGCTCTCCATCTCCATTATATGAAATACAGAGTCTACTAAGATATATCGAACATCATAAACTCGGTATGATCTTAAATTTTATGCACCTATAAATAATAATAATAACAATAATAATAATAATAATAATAATAATAATAACTCACTATATCCTTGACTAAGTAAAAAAATGTTTAATTTACAATTAGTGAAAAAAAGTAATGTCCACTTTCTGTATACAAGGGAGTTTTCATGAATACACATTTATTTTCTTCTTTGTTGTTTGCATAAATACATTCTATGAGGTTTTGAATCGGATATTCATATAAAATAACGGGCTACTTTATTTTCCGTTCATCTTCAAATCACAGACGAACACTGAATTTTTTTCTGCTTCATTTAAACATTGAATGGAATTATCTTTAGAATGAGATGCACTGTAATGGTGTTAACAAATAAGTATATAACCACTTCCAGTGACAACAAATCTACGAAATGCACGAAGGGTTGATATCGCACAACACATTTATCTATGTCATCTAAATTTGTCACAAGACAAACTGTGTGTGTATGTATTCATCAGAGCTGAGAGTCCAGCAGTTAGTTAATGGTCTGCTTCGCGTACTGTGTGAAGTTTATCTGAGCTAAGAAGCATTATGATAGTAGAGTGTAAATTAATTACACCCAAACAATTTTAACTGCTCAGAGAATATAAACATCATTCAGTTAATCAGTGTTTGCAAAATGAAATGGCAAGAGTTATGAAGAACGTAAATAAGTAAAAGTCTAATATTGATACACCAATATGTATTACCGGTATGTAAAAGTCCAATATTGATGAATTAATATCAAGGTAAAATAGCATTTAATTTGAACTAGATTAACCATATTAATCAATACTTTTGAAATTCAACAACTAAACAAAATTATTAAAACGATTTTAAAACAAAACTACTGTAAGTTCAACAACGAAATATACACACAGGACGACGGAATACCAATGGGCAGCCAACATCAGGCATAATTTCTGAAATATTCCTACAACACCTAGAAGGCAAACATTTTGAAAAACTAAAAGAAAAATTCAAAATCCAATTATTAGTAAGATATGTCGATGACCTTCTAATAATGTATGAAAACGATATCCACATAGAAAAAGAAATCACTGATGAATTGAACAAAATGCACAACAAAATTCAATTCACAGAAGAAACTGAAAATAATAACTCCATAAACTATTTAGACTCAACACTTTCTAAAAATTTTACTAACAACAATCTAGACATAAGCATATACAGAAAACCAACAAACAACACAGTAGCTATATATACACCAAAATCAAGACACCCCAATACAACAGAAAAGGAGTACCTTCATCAGCCTAATCACAGAATGTTAAAGCTACCGCTAAACAAAACAAACTACAGAAAATAATTAAACTATATAAAATCCCTAGCACACAACAATGGACACAAAGAAGAAATGATCGACAAATCAGTCAGAAAACAAAAAAGAAGAATAAATTTAACAAATATAACAAAACTAGAAAAAGAATGTAACACAAATACAAACAAATGGATTACACTAACTTAAACAGGAATGAAACAACCAAATTAGCTAATACGATCAGAAACATGATAAAAACATTACAATCACCTTTAAAACCAATAATAAACTCAATAGCATAATTTCTAATAAAACAGAAAACGACAAATAAATATGAAAATAAAGACGTTTATAAACTAAAATGCAATAGTTGTGAAAAATTCTACATAGGTAAAACAATAAGAAACTTTAAAACACGATATTCGGAACATTTAAAAATATTATTAATAACGAAAAAAGAAAAATCAAGTTTTGCCAAACATATACTCGAAACAGGTCGTCGATTTAAAAAAATCGATAATTCTATGTCAATACTAC
The DNA here is from genome assembly GCA_030220185.1 of Diploptera punctata. Lineage (NCBI taxonomy): Eukaryota > Metazoa > Arthropoda > Insecta > Blattodea > Blaberidae > Diploptera > Diploptera punctata. The sequence continues at coordinate 27,673 of JASPKZ010005948.1, forward strand.
ATAAAGAGTATAATAACAACGGGACAGAAGACAGAGCGATCCTAAAAGAAGCAAGGAATGAAGATCTACTCAACGAGTACATAACGGCAGACACAAATTCACTATACAACCTTTACAACACCATAACCATCAGTTCCAGTTAAAACGCAGAAGATGAAACATTGATTTCGAAAGGCCTCCATATTAGAACTTGAAGTTAAATAATTTAGTTGAGGACGACTGACTTACAGGTATAAAACTTATATAATTAACATATTATGAATCATATTGCCAAAATAGTAGTCTCGTATCAGCTATTTAAATGTTGCGGACCGCACTGAAAACGAAAACGTGCATAACTGTTATTTAAGTGTATTGTGTAACACCACACACATTTCAGTAATTTTTATCGTTAGCTTTCTTCTGTGTTATTAAAATTATTAGGTACATTAATAGTAAGTTATACTATTACGATGCGAGGTTGGGAAGTGGTTTTTACAGAATCGAGGAAAATGTTTAAAAACTGAGCGATAGTTTTTAATTTCCGAGATTCTGTAAAATACTTCACAAAAGTGCGTTGTACATTATTTTTTTACGCGATGGTGTTTTCAAAATAATAATGAATAGTAAATAATAACATATTTGTTGGAACTATTTGCGTTCATTATATACAATTGACTTACGTTAACAGTGTGGGCGATGTTTATTCGTTGAAACAACAGGAGGCCGTGAGACCAATTTAGTGATAAAATGGCGGCAAGTACGTGTTTACTGTTTTATATTGTTTCAAATAAAGTTCAGTTCATTTAAAATGCAGCGATTTGTTTCGTATAATGTATATTAACACCACATTTTGGATATTTTTTGTACATACATTTATGTCCCCACCGTCGGTATCTCTACCTTGACGTGGTGGTGGGGCTTGTGAGTCCTAATGACTCCCTGAGTTATACAGGCGGTAGTGTAACTACCAACAGGGCCTCCCATGCCTGGCAGGTCATGGAAGAAGGTCCAGACTAAAAGAGATGCCCATAGAAGGAGAAGGGCTAGTAACTCACTTCCAATATGTAAAATGTCCCATTACTCATAGAAATATTCACAAAGTAAGCCGGACTGATAAATTGGGACAAAAGGCCTTTAGGACGACCACAACTATGATGGAAGGGCGTCACCATACCCCGGACCTGTAGTGAATGAACACGCAACAAGCTGCCAGCTTTCATGCGTAGAGGAAGAAGAGAAGAAGGACATTGTAGTATACATAGATGGCAGTGGTTTTACTTCACGCGTGTTTGTAATATGTAATATTACAGTATAGTTATTTTATTACAGTATAGTTATTTAGGTTGGCAACCTCGAAATGTAGGAAGTTTAACTTTCAATCATGATCGCCATTGCTGTAAGTATGGCAAAAGGCACTATCGCGCAAAAAATTATTTATGTATCCTATAGGATACGTTGTCCACCGCTGTGGTCTCGAGGTAGCGTGCTCCCTTGTCGCGCAGCGGGCCGGGTTTGGTTCCCGGTCGGGACAGGCTCCTGGATGAGGTTTTTTCGGGTTTTTCCTCACCTCTAAGACAAATGTCAGGAAGCTTAGGGCCCAACAGTCCCCGAAAATCATCCGGCCATCATCATCATCATCATCCTTCACCGGTGTGGAAAGCTACGGGAAGCTACCACACCTATAATTCCCTAGTAAAGCTGCAAACATAGCGTCAAAATGATATGATTGTAGTGAAAGACTGCCCTCGGGCAGAATTACTATGGATGGATGCATAGGATATATTGCGAATTTAAGGGTTAATCTCGAAACTTATTAGAAATCCTGAAAACCCTAACCGTTTATAATTAGTTAACATTATTTTTATAAATTTGAATTAGTTAATATCCTTAAGATGGAGAAAAAAAATTACTAAAGACGCCAAATTCTAAAGATGTATGTCAGAAGTAGAAACAAGGTGCAGTATATAATCTGATTTCCTTTCTGATTTCTACATTCTTTGCATTTCCTGAAACTAATAATTTTCTTGTTACCCGAGACTTTAAACTGATTACAGAGGTTCATTATACGTTTTTCTCCATAGAATATATGTAACTTCTTAGGCCATTCGTATGAATTTAACAGATGACAGTGAGATATCTTCATAATTACTATTTTAAGTATTCTTTATTTTCTCTATGAGATGACTGAATACCTAATAATATTGATTCTAAATAAAATGAATCGCTAAGTGAAAAAGGAACAAACTTCATGTACCCTACTTTCGAGAAAACCTTAAAAAAAACTACATCATTTCTTACAGCTCGCTCTGATAAATTTTTGATCAATTACAATATTGATCTTCTGCTTACACGGAATGCAAATATAGCAAACATTCATAATGTCTGTGTTGCATACATGTTTTATCACTCTTCGAAGGCAGTGGAGTCTCTTCCCTTTTCAACTCAGCGATTCAATTACAACACTCTTTGCATTCATATAAGGATTGTCAAATTGATTCATTGTTTTCTCACTCTATACCAGCATTTCTCAAACTATGGGTTCCGATTCACTGATGGGTCGAGGGCAATGATAGGCCCATCAGGTCTATAAAACAATTTAAAAGAAACAAATATAAATTATCAACATTCAATCAACTTTTCAGCACGAGTGGACATGGCAGTACAAACCCTGTCTGCTTTCAATGAACGCGGGACTAAATAATATTGAAACTCCTTCCAACAATGGGAGATATATGCGTGGATTCGCTCTTTTTAATTTGAGATCGGTAGCGGTGTATTTGTATTATGTAATTCCGGTTAATAAAAGTCGACAATGAGTTTTAGTCAGTTTGAAATTGAAATATTATTTTTACTAATCCCACCAGATTGCCTTTACGACATTTATGATATTCTCTCCTGGCATTGGCTAGTGGTGTAAATGAGATACAGGCGAACCTGCTCTTCCCGCTTTAGGGTCTAATGTTTTGCCCTCTTCGGGTTGTTTACAAGTATATTGTTTGTAAATTTTTTTAAGTTTTGGGTTTTGATAAAAAGGTTTGTGATGTGTTGTCTGACCATAGAGGAGTTGTTTTGAAAATTAACATGGTTTGGGGAAGATGAAACTTTTTTATGTTTTGTGTTGAGTTCTAAAGAAATTGTATGCACAGGGAGAAGAAATCTCTTTGATATTTATGTATATGTGTAGTAGGTGGAATTTGTTTGTAGTGTATCTATGTAGTGTTGCTATTAGTGTGTGTTTTGTTTTGGTACTGTGTAGTGAATTGTAGAATTTAAATGTGTTTTATGTAAGTGTCATTTAAGTAGGCGGAAGCTGTAATGTATTGATCCTGTTAGTGAATTGTGTGAGTAAATTTTCAATTCTCTATTCAAAGGCTTCCTTGACTTCTTCCATGGATGTGTTGTCACATCCATGGAGGGGCCGAATTTGCCCATTTGGACAGATTTATTGATTTTTTTAATGTGAGTTGAGGGCAGTGTGAGTGTTTTCCATGTGTTGGGGCTGTGTTGTGGACTAGCAACTGCTGCCACATATTGAATTAGCATAGTTTCGATCTGTTCAATTTTTCTTGTTTACACACTCCTCCATTTGAATTTGTAAAACTTGTATGGTGAGATCTGTGGGAAGAGATGCTGGTGTATTTCTTATATTTGCAGCATATGTGGTAGGTGTTAGTGTTTGTGGGTTATCCGCTGTCTCAAGATTAGTATCAGGGATGTCAGAGAATGTGAATTCGCTGGGCTTTTTGGTGTGATGGTTAGATCTTGTTTTACCAGGGGTGTGTGACAGGATTCGGTTGTGACAGGTGTGTCCCTTGCATACAAGGGAAAACATATTTCGCCTGTGTTATGGTCTGTGTGTTCACATGTTGCACAACATGGACGTCGAATCTCGTTCAGAGGATGTGAGCATTTAGAAGTGCTTCCGCAGCGTGGACACTTCTTGTTGTGGCAGGTGTTTATGTTATGCCCATATTTCTGACATCGTGTGCATGGTGTGTCCTAGTTTCTCGCGAGGCGGACTACTTTGTAGCGTCTGTGTGCCATAAATAGGCCTGACTGACTGACTGACTGACTGACTGATTGTTGACGGTGACGTTGCGCCGTCCAGTGTGCTGCATACTGTTTCCCACTGGGATAAACTTGGCAGCAAATTCCTTTTTGGCTATCAAGTAGTGGTTGTGGATTATGTAACCTCAGCCTTTGGTGACAATGTATTTTACCTAACAGGTCTATACCAGAATAATAGTGCAAACCACTATACTTGTAAGAAGGCATCATAAACTACGCCGCCGGCAAGCAGAGAGTCCGAAAGCCGGACAGCGTAGAGTGAGCCACACTTCTCAAAGCGAGCGGTCTCGCACTATTAGGTGGATGGTCTCTCCTATTGAGGTTAACCTGTAAAACACAGGTTAACCAGTCGGCTCATGAAGATGAAACGCTCCATGGGACTAGACAGTTCAGCCAATAAAGGCTGAACATCCCGGAGAATTTCTCCCCACGAGCACTTAAGCTACCTATTTGCAATTGCTGGCCCTTAACTTTAGCAGTGCTATTCTCTTGAGTTGTTCTGGAAGCAGTACCAGTCTATAGAGCTTGGGTGAAGGAAACTCTTGGATCGACCTTCACAGAAGTGAAGGTCTTTCTTTGAGTTGTAGTTACAGTTGGATTTGAAATAGGATCACTTGTGGATGGTTTCTCTTTTGGATTAGGGATGGGTTTAGCTACCCTGCTATAAGCTTCAAGGGCCGCCTTGAAAGCAGGACAGCCTCTATAGGACGCCGGGTGACCGGACTCTTTGCAATTTGCACATTTTAGCAAATTTGTGTCTCTCCGCGCTTCGGCCTTTAGGGTACAGTCCTTGTGCCCGTGAGGCCCAGCGCAGATAACACAGCGAGGAGCCCGATTACAGGCAGGAAAGGTATGATTAAATGACTGGCACCGGTAACACTGCTTAAGCCCAGCCCTGGGTCTATATGGTTCTATGGCCACAACAGTGTACAAGAGACGCTTTAAATCATAAATTTCCAACGCTTTACTATTGCGTTCTAGTTCTAATATATAAATGGGAAGAGGTATAGCCAAATTATTTTCCGTTTTAGTGATCTGTTTTACAGTTTTAACTGGGAAACCCAACGCGAGGATTTCCTCTTTGATTTCATCTGGGTCTACAGTTGCAGGCAGTCTCTTTAACACCACTTTCAGAGGAAGATCCCTCTTCAGTTGGAAAGTATAGTATTCCCTATTCAGGGAAGTAAAATACTCTCCTCAACTTGAAGAAATCTTCCAGTGATCGTGCATAGTAGCGTATTCCTTCAGGAATACTGACACACTTTAGTTGTGTCGCCAATTAGTGATTTCAACTCTTTATTTATTCGGAACAAATTCCCATGACCAATAATTGTAATTGGTGGGGGTCTTTGCTCCGATTGGACAGCATTACCTGAAGGAGTAGCAGTAGGCGTAGCCATAGTAGGACCAATAGCTTGAGGAGGGACCATCTCTGAGGATGTTCCTGCAGTAGAATTTGGAATTTCAGTTAGAACTGAAAATTTATTGTTAATAGGCACTGCTGGAACCTCAGCTCGTGATTCCTGCGACTCTGTGGATCGGTTATCTGGATGTATAGGTTCAAATACATTAGTGGATTTGCCCAGTAGTATGGGTTCTTTTGGTTTAGAAAGATCAATTTTAGATTTCTTGACTACTAGTGTCGGTATTTTATCTTTTTTCTTTCTGTTTTTCCGTTTAGGAGTAGATTGATTACTAGTTGTTGACTGGTCGTCAGTGAGCATTTGCTCCTCAGTGGGCATCTGCTCACTGGTGTCCATATCACGACTAGTTGAAGGTATTTCTTCTGTGTAACTCTTTGCTTTAGAATTTAAGGAGGAATAGAAAAGCGCAGTAGTGCGAATCTCTAGTAGATCTCCTTTCAATTCATTAAGCATAGCTTCGAAGGTTGGGCGACCGTTTCATTTTCTTTAATCAATTTATTTAACCGATCCAAAGCTAAAGACGTGAAATCACGAGCTTCTTCGGACCTTTCATAATCCGGGAAAGTACCCATGAAATTTATAAGTATTAGAAAAGTTCCACTAAGAGTGGAAAGCAATTCTTTTAGTTCGGGATCTTTATCATATCCATACTTGTGGACATACTTTTCAAATTTATTCGCGGAGTCTTCCCAGAGTATGAGAGGCCCGACATCCTCAATTTCTGGATCAAAATACCTATCAGACTTTGGCATAGCAGCCATCGTGCTTGGTAGTACCAAGTCTTAGTTCTGGTCACTATACACAAAAGCACTAAACACTTGTCACCAAAGGATAAGATTATATATCACAATAACAATTGCGTCCACACCACTTATCTTGATAACACTTCACTCGAATTTATACACAAAAACACAAAAAAAAATCACAAGGATCAGCCCGTGTTAGGGCCACGCCCTAACAAGGAATTTGCTAACCAGCTGTAGAATCCGAGGATCTGATTGGCCGAGACGAAAACTGAAAAAATTGATACGGCCAATCACAGCACACGAAGGACTACAAGTCAAAACGTCAACAACTTATTGATAGTCGTTTGCAGTACTACGTCTAGGATGCCGTGATGAACTGCAGCAGACGTTCAATGTAGGCAGGATCAATAGCAGTATGATGGATCATTAACCGAAGTTGCATGATGTTATCAGTACCAGCTCTGATTTCAGTATGATAAATAGGCCGTTTGTGAGAAGTTTTTTAATTGCGTGTGGGTTTTCTTAATCCGGACCAATGAGGTGTTACCTGGTTGTTCTGGATTCTTAAGACTCTAATGTAGTCAATGCCGCCGTGATTCTACATTGAGCTTTCATAGACACAACATCATTGAAACTCTACTAGAACTACGTGAATCAGCTCCGCCGATACCATCACCAGCTTCCGCTACTGTGGTATAGCACGAGCACTGAAGACCGAAATTGTCCAACGACATCGAGTCATTCTTGCGAGTGGATGGTGACCGGTAGTTTAGTGCGCTGTGATTGGCCGAAATAAAAAGTGATCCTATTGGCCAATTAAAGTGCGTGGCAGCCTTGAGACCGGGCACGTGCCCGGTCCATTATTTATAGTGCAAATTAGCACTAATATATATATATATATTCTTCGCCTTGGTTCCCTATTGAGCTGACAGCGTATTGATTTTCTACTAAACTCCAGTGACGTCATTGAAAACAACAGCATAGCGTACATCGTTCAACGACGCTACAGCAGTGCCCTCTGTTTCTCACGGCCTTCTGGACTACTAGTAAACATCAAAACACTTTCCTTCCAGCGTTTCAGCGCTGATTCTTCATTTTTCTTCTGTGCTAGTGAAAAATATAAATAAATAGTGTCGTTTAGTGTTCTGTGAAAACCGGGTGAGGCTCTGGTAGCCAATACCCCTCTGAGCATACGCTCATGAGTGCTCAGTGCGAGTGTTATCAGGTGTGGTTTAGTCACTGCATTAATAACTCTTCTACAAACTGTGAGTATTAGTGTTAAGCCCATATCTATTTGGTGTAAGTGTTCAGTGTCTAGTGCATTAAAACAAGCCATTGGACTAAGTCTTGGCGAGTCCAAGCACCATGGCGACCAGCTGTGAAACCAGTGATATGGAAGTGGTGGAAGAGGTGCGGGACTACAGCCCGCTTGAAATCTGGAAATAGCTTCAAATCAATTTGAAGCGTATATAAAGAAACAAAATTTCAAACCAGATTCCAAATTTTCCACAGTTGCAAATAAAATTCAAGGCACTTTCTGGATCATTTCAAGTTATTTACAAACATACCCAGAGTTCGAGCGGTCTGACACAGCCTTGGATATGACGCGGAATTACTCTGATGCATTAAGTCAACTAAAAGGAAAATCTAATGACAAAACTCAATATCTAGAAAAGATTCTAAATGCTGTACAGAAGATGGCTATGGACGTTCAAACACTTGTTTCCTAACATATGGTGAAGAACGCACAGAGTCATCAAGTGAACATAAAAAACGAAATGAAAACCAATACGAAACACCAGAAAAGAAAATGAGGAAACAATCAAATCCCAGAAAAAAGGTACCAACCGTGTCATATTCACAGGAAGTGTCAGTTTCAAACCCTTATTCCATATTGGCTAATATGAATGAAACTGACAAACGTCCCGCATCTGAAGTTGGACCATCAAAAGAGGCTAGGGCTCCTACTGCTACAACAAATTCGCAGCCCACTGGTGTGCTACCACCTAAAAAAGAACCAAGACCGCCCCCAATTACAGTTATTGGACAAGCTGATGCCTTCAAAATGAATAAAGAAATCACTTCTAAACTTAGTGGAGATCTCAAAGTAGTTAGCACGCCAGAAGGTCTGCGATACTACGCCACCTCAGTGGCAGATCATAAGTTACTCAAAGAATATTTTTCTGCTGTAGGTAAACAGCACTACACCTACATAATGAAGCAAGATCTGCCATTGAGGGTGGTATTAAAACGACTTCCAGCCAGTACATCAAAAGATGATATATTCGAAGAGCTTCAATCTCTTAAATACCCTATCAAGACAGTAAAACAAATTTCAAAGAAAGAAAACGAAAAACTGGTACCACTTCCTATCTTTATATTGGAACTCGACAATAATGATTCCGGTCGAGAAATATTCAACCTCACAAAACTCAACTATATGATTGTAGCAGTGGAGCCTTATAGACCCCGATCAGGGCTGAAGCAGTGCTTCAACTGTCAACGTTTTAATCATACATTTGCAGGGTGTAGCCTGACGCCCAAGTGCGTAGTTTGCGCAGAACCCCATAATCACAGTAAATGCTCTGTCAAGCAAGAAGCTTTGACCGACAAATCAAAACTAAAATGTGCAAATTGTGGAGCGTCAGGTCACCCTGCCTCATGCAGAGAATGTCCATCATACGTTGCAGCAAAAGCTGCCTTTCTGAAACGTACAGAAAATAATTCAAATTCAAAACAGCAAAACATTCAACGCAGAACTTTTTCTTCAAACCAATCAATCCAAATATTTCCTTCAGCCAAGCAACTGGCCAGCCAAATTTTCAATCACAAAGCACTGCTAAAAGCCCGAATAGACAAGCCTCTCAACTCCCTCTATCAAGTCAGGGACGCGAACTTCTCAATAACTTAGAGCCATTATTAGCTCAATTACAATCTCCAATGGAGAAGTTTGCGTTCATGACAAATCTAGTAAATATGTGTTTCGGTGAATATGTGTAGGTTCCATACCGGAAGCTTTCTCAATGTTGCGGCTTTTAATGCCAATGGTGTACTTAAACAGATTCGAGAGCTTATTAATTTTATACAAGAGAGAGATATTGACATTCTTCTTCTGATGAAACTTTTTGAAACCAGGTAACAAATTCAAAATTCCGAATTATTGTATATATAGAAATGACCGATTGAATGGTCCCCTTGGAGGTACAGCAATTTGTATTAAACAAACCATTGGCCACAGAGTGGCCCCTACACCCAGGCTTCAATTTATTGAAGCAACAGCCATCTTCTTGCCAATTTCAGACCGCGAATCAATTTATATAGTTTCTATTTACAAATCACCTACCAGACTCCTAACGAGGTACGACCTAAACGCTCTCACTTCCGTCTCCCCTAACTACTTGTTAGCGGGAGACTTCAATAGTAAACATCATCTTTGGAATTGTACCCAAAATGGATCTGGTGTGATACTCCAAAATTTTTGTCAACATCATAACATAGAAATTTCCGCTCCAAGGGAACATACATACTTTAGAAACACACATGTTGGCTTTCGATCAGATATACTGGATATAGTTCTCTCGAAGAATGTACCTATCTCTCCACACGTCACCACAATTACAGACGTACTTAACTCAGATCACAGTCCTATACTCTTTAAAATCAGTCCCACTTTTTTGTTGTCCTCTCCCCCAAACATGTATTATGATCACACTGATTGGCAGAGTTATACACACATGCTTAACCAATGGGTTAAGCCGACACTTTCTGTCCAATGAACAGAACAAATAGAACACGCTGTCCTTAGTTTACAGGCTAGTATACAAACGGCCATTACACTATCTACAACACAAACAAACAAAAATGCACATACAAAACCATACGATCCTACACTCCAAATTATTTAACTGAGAAGAAACGATATCTCAGATTATACCGTACTTTTGGCGCACCCCAACACAAACAACTTTACAATCGCTATGCTCATTTGGTGCGAAACCGATTAGAAGAAATGCGAAATGCTGAATGGGATTCTTCCCTTCAGCGTTTCACAGATGCTAAAACTCCTCCGTGGGAGATATTAAAAAGAATTAGAAGGAGTCGAGCTCCGCCTCCTCCATCAGCTATATTTTATGACGGAGATTGGGCTTACCTCCCACGGGAGAAAGCCCAAGCTCTCTCTAAACACCTTGAATCAAGGTTTCGCCCACATGAGCTCACCAACACACCGGCTCACGAAGCTGAAGTATACCATACAGTAAGTACTTTTTTGAGAGACCTATCCCTCTCACCCTTCCTGATATACGGCTTTCAGAATTGAAAGCCGTAATCCATAATCTACCTTCCAAACGTGCCCCCGGTCATGACCGGATACCATATTTGGCGGTAAAATATTTACCGCTAAAAGCCCTTCTCCTATTCCTTCAAATAGCTAAACTTTGTCTCAAGTACCAGTACTTCCCTGAGGTCTGGAAAAAAGCCAAAGTTGTAGCTATACCAAAGCCTGGTAAAGATCCAACCAACCCGGACAACTTAAGGCCAATCAGTCTTCTACCTGTGCTGGGGAAAGTTATGGAGAAACTCATTTTGGCAAGACTAAAAAGAGAGGTGGTAGAGAGAAACCTTATTCCTACTCACCAATTTGGCTTTAGAAAAACACATAGTACTCCGCTCCAACTTGCTCGACTGGTTGACCAAGTTGTTACGGGATTTAACAACAAGAAAAGTACTTTGGCAGTGTTCCTCGATATTGAGAAGGCATTCGATACGACTTGGATAAATGGACTATTATACAAATTAATAAAATTTCAAATTTCGGCTGATTTAATTAAAATTATAGCTAAATACCTAACTAACCGACACTTTTATGTGTCGGTTAGTGGGTATAATTCTGACTGCAAGCCACTCTTGGCGGGAGTTCCTCAAGGTGCAGTCCTCTCTCCGATTCTGTACACTCTCTATGTGTCAGACATCCCTAATTTTAACCGTATTAACCTAGCATCCTTTGCTGATGATACTTGTTTGTATCTTCAGGCTCCATTCCGTCTATTACCTCGACGCGTCCCAATAATCCAGTCCGCCTTAAATTCCTACCATTCCTGGTTTGGTCTATGGAACATTAAGCTCAATGTTAACAAAACAAAAGCTGTTTTGTTTTCAAAGACTAGTAGACCAAACCAAATCCAACTCACCTTGGGAACTCATCATTTCCGACCAGAGCCTTCAGTCAAGTATCTCGGAATCCATCTGGATTCCAAGCTTACGTTCAAAATTCATATTCGGCATCTTATTCATAAATCAAATGCTGCAATTGCCTTACTTTATCCATTTTTCCAAGTCACCTACACTATCCTCTCGGATCAAGCTGATTCTTTACACAGCTGTGATCCGAAGCATGTTGCTGTATGGTTGTGAAGCCTGGAGCATCCTCGCTGGATGTCACAAAAAGAAAGTTCAAATAATTCAGAATAAATGTTTCAAAATATTTTTTCGGCACCAATGTACACGAGGATCGCAGAGCTTCACAGCCAAGCACAGATGCCGTATATTGCGACTACGATTGAAGAACGTGTGGACAAAATGTTCCAACTAATCCAAAATCATACAAATCCAATTGTTCGCAATATAGGGCATCTAATACAGCGACGTGCAATTCACCGGAACATATTTGCTAGACTTTGATGGTCCAGCTAATGAAATGAGTGCTGTATGACAGCTAAAGTAGTGTGGCTCATTCCGCTCGGTCGGCTTTCGGACTCTCTGCTTGTCCGGCCGAGTGGTTTACGATGCCCTGCTTTAGTAGGATTACACCTCATTTCATCCCCTTCCCTTTACAAATTTTTTTATAAACTGAACACAAACGCCGCTAGATATAGTGGGTTAAGTGGTTAAACTCCATCTAGATAATCACTATGGTATTTGCTGCCAGGGAGCCGCAACTGGTTCTAGTGCAGCGCACTGGGCGATGCTAGACATTGCCAAAAAAAAAAAAAAAATGCCGCCGTTCGTGAGCTCATCCATGATATCGTCAATGGCGATATCCGGATGTACGCCCAGAACGACCACAATGGCCTCTCTAACGCTTGATGTGATAGAGTTTGTTGAATGTTTCTCTCTGGGAGTGTAGTATTTTGCATGTATGCCAAAAGTGTTCACAGGGATTTGGTTTTGAAATGCTTTGAGATCTGAGATTATATCAAAAATGAGCGTGGAATTCTTGTTACGTTCTGACCAGTCTTTGGATTGTACGGAATTGTAATCCACTTCTTAAGCTGGGCGTCTGGAAGACGGAGTTACGTTACTCCGAAGATATTATAGGTATGAATGATAATGAAGCGCCAGGAGACTACTTAAACCTAAACTTAATCCACGCAATGGGCGATCACAGAAATCGAACCCAGGAGCTCTCACTACTAGCCCATGAGGCTGATCATTTAAATCTAGTAATGGGGAATAACAATTTACTGCTAAATTAGCAATGCCAATCCACACTCAGTTGTTGATAGCCTTCGTTCAAGATTAATGCCTTAATGAATGCGTAGCTTTAAATCAAGAACATTAAAAGAAAATAATACACTCAAATGGAGCTAAACATGCCGGGAGTGGTAGTGGATTAAGTGTCTCTGCTTCGAGCTTTGACATTTCAGCGGCAGTTGCGAAAATAAATAAGCTAAATCAGCGTAAATATGAGGTTGGGATTTACCTGGTGTGATGATAAACAACATTACGTGTGTATTATGTTACAAAGTTATCCAAAATGCATCCATGAAACCAAATAAATTATGACGGCATTTAGAAATAAAACATTCAGGCGTTAAAAATAAAAGCGAAAAATATTTCGCTTGTGCATTAATGTGGTTTTAACGTGCAAAAGCTGGTGTATCTGAAGTGGAGTTATTACATTAAAAGCCTTTGGAATCATATTTGATTCGAAAACCTAATTCTTCTATAGGTGAGGAACTGATCCTTCCTGTAGTGAAGGTATATTGTTAAAATCGTGTTTAGTGACAAAGGAGCAAAGTAATTAGATTTAATGTATATGTCTAACGATACAGTTCGTCGCTGTATCAATTAAATGGCTATTCAACCGATCATGAGAATAAAAGACATTACATTTTTGCATTACAAATTGATTAATCAACTGACAATTGTTTTATTAGGCATGAATATCAGGGTACTGACGATAAAGATTTTCTTTCTTTGTAAAAACTTATTCACGCATACATCAGATTTTTTCGAACTTCTCCTTACACTTCTTCTTCTTCTTCATCACTTCACGGGCTAGGCCAATTGCCTGTTCCGCCTGACAGTTGTTCTGTCCATCTTTAACTGGCTTCCCTACATTCCTTGAACCCCTTGGCTTGTAATTAAATGCTGCTTTTGGTAACCTTGTTACATTCATTCTTTCTACGTGTATAAACCATTTACCTCTATATTATTTGATTCTATCATTCACTTGATATATATTTAACTCTGTTCTTATATATCTTCATTCTTTATCCGATCCAATCTAAGTTCATGTATTATTAAGCATTGTATTCATTGAAAAGAACGTGTTGCACTAATTTCTGGTGTATTCGGGCGACTTGTGATCGCAAGATTCATAAAGTGGTCCCGTATGTGATTTGGGTACACTGCTTTATTCACAGGGAAGCATTGACTAGCAAGACAATGCCGAGTGATATGGAAAGGGTTTTCGATATTGCAGTTAAAATAATTAACTTCATAAAAGCCCGGTCATCGAATGCGAATTTTTTTTTGTGCTTTGCAATAAAATTGGTAGTGAACATAAGCACCTCCTAATTCACACATAAGTGCGCTGGCTTCCAAGAGGTAAAGTCCTTGTAAGACTTTTCGAGCTTAGACAAGAAGTTTTACAATATTTTAATAATTGTAAGAATGAGTAGACATATGTGATTGTTTCTTAGATATCAATTGGCTGGTCATATTGGCTTATATGGCAGACATATTTTCCAAACTAAATGAAACTATTTTTTTTTTCCTTCAAGGTCCTACTATCACTGTTCTTCAAGCTTATGGCAAAGACAAGTCTTATCATAAAAATGTCAATATTTGGTTAGGGTGCATCAAAAGTAATGATTTTTCTCCTTTTCAAACCTTATATTATTTTCTATGTGAAATTATTTTTTCCTTATCTTCTGAATTTTGTGCTTCTGCAGTATCCCGTTTCTTTGGTCTGAATAATGAGATTGAAAGCTATTTTCCAGAAAATTATAGTAAATTCAAATGGAATCGAGACCCATTTTTATATTTCTAAAGTACAAATTTGCCAGCAAACATCAAGAGAACAATTACTGTATGATATTAGCTGTGCTTCTGTCACTAGCATATACAACTTTTTGGATATCATTAAGCCTTAAATATCCTGAACTTTCTAATGGGGCAGTAAAGTTGCTCATGCCTTTCCCAACTTCATACATTCGTGAAAAAGGAGTTTCCTCTTTAATTGAGGTGAAAAGCAAGTACAGAAATTGACTTGATGCACGCTCTGATCTACGACTCAAATTAACTACAATTTGACCCAACATACACCAACTTATGCAGACACGACATGGTATTAGTTCGGGAAGTACAAAATAGTTAAATAATCAACATGTGTTTAATTACAGTAATATAGTTTGTCTTATTAACATAAAATCATATGATATTTGCTTGTTCGTCGGTGATTAGAATATTCTAATTTAACTTACGAATTGGATCAAGTTTAACATCATTCAAGGTGGGTCACGGACTTAAAAAAAATCCGGGAACTACTGCTCTGCATTATGCAACAATAACAATTATCTATATTTCTTTAATATTATCGTTTGCCCGTCATGGATTGTCAATCACTATCAGTATTTAAATCCAATTTAACTGATATTAAGTTCCACACAATGAAAACATTAATTGCATAACAACTATATTCAGCATTTTGTAAATAATCACCTAAGAAGCTTTACTTACTTTATTTTATTTCATATCATTTTAATTTTATTATATTCTATGCTTTTGTTAGTATTAGATCACATCAGCATTGTCTTTTGTTTAGTCTATATTTTATATCATAAAATTGTAATAAATACGTAATTTTTAAATAATTTTACTATTCGTCGGTTGAGTGGAAGAGAAGGCCTTATGGCCTTACCTCTGCCAGCTAAAATAAAGAATTTATTTATTATTATATGAGTATTTTATTCAATAAATGTATATCATATCCAAACGAATGGAATAGCATTGATATTATTAGCGTAACGCCATAGAATGGCATGTTTTAGAACTTCTGATACTATCTTCTGCCAAATGTAGACCTATAAATACAGTTATTAAAATGTGGTGAGTACTGGATCAACTGGAGTCAATATCATGCTTTATAATTGATTAATATTCAATAATGTTGAGTGTGCAATCTAAGAAACAGTGTTTACTATTTGGATGTAGGCTACATTAAAATTATAGGCCTAAGTGAGGAATGTACTAACGGTTATTAGATTCCCAATTATAAACTCGTGTGGCAAGTATACTACAAATATATTCCATATAATACATAAATTCAGACCAGAAGTTAATTACATTTACCAGTCACATATTCAGAAGCATAACAAAACGGGAGATCGTTTTAATCTAAAGATAGAAATAAATAAAGTCAAAGTGGATTAAAGTGGTAACCAGTCACTGGCTAGCAGAAGATGATAAAGAATCGCGTGATTGGCGTAAACGTAGTCACTCAACTCAGTTTCAACTTTCTTATTCGAATTTCGCCAAATCTCATACCAAGAAGTTACTTAGTAGTCCTCATGAGGCTCGGTGGACACGTACCACAACCTACTTATACTGAAGGAAAATTGTCTATGAATCTGGAATCCAATCCAGCACTTCATAGATATTAGACATTTTAACCATTATCTAGGCTATATCATAGAGATGAGTGAATAATATAATATATTCTATACGTTTTTTTTAGTTATTAATACGATAACTGTACATTTTAATACTAAAATGCATTTAAATCAATCTCAGAACTTTCATTTCATTCGACATAGAGTTTCAAGATTCCATACATAGCGTTTGTAAGGTTTATAGGTCTAATTGTTAGTGGAAATTGAAGTCTTCACATTAATCGCAGAGTGTCCTAAATGGTGTTATTAACTAAGTTATGTTTATGGTTATTTTTTCGTGCGTAAAATGTATATTCTTAAAATTTAAAATAGCCTAAAGAATCAGCGCTGTGACATCTGCTTTAGGGATGCTTCTCGAGTTATAAAGATGGATCTGTCAATAAAAGTGTTCTCCAAGTCCTCTACTCAACACTCATCCTTGTCACGTGATCATGTCTAAGACAATGGGCTAGAGAGATGAAAAACGAGATTTTTTTCGATGAAAAGGAAGAAAAGCTTTCTCCAATTCCAAGTTATCATCTCTAAATTCTTACATGTCACCTGCACATATACCAGAGCTGCCCAAAGTTACTTACCATCTTTCTGTACTAATTTGATCCTATACATGACTGTTGCATGATTATCGGTAGTAAAGTCATGGCTGATTTTGATATTGCCGGTCAATTAAAAAAAAAACGAAGTTGAGAGAAAATGTATCTCCCAAAGTTCAAAATTATGAGTTTATTTATTAGGGCAACTTCACAAATAATATTTAGTAAATAATAATTCGTTAAAAGAAACAGTAATAATAAGTATCGTATCATAAGAAATTATCGGTCTAGTCTATTGGCTGTCTCGCAAATTGCATTACAGTATACTGGTAACAGTGACGAGTAAAATAATTATGACTATTTAACTCATGCCCCAAATGGAGTCAATGACCAATCACATTTCAATTATTTTTTATTTACAACCAATCACAGTCGTGTTTCGCCTAGAATTTACCAACTAAAGTTTATCATAATAAAGAAAGTACCCCCTTTTTAACATTCTGAATAGGTCATAGCATTATTTTGCAGTGACTGACTCTCTAAGAAATACGGCTACCAGATTGTATATATATAGTGCATGAATGTCAACACATAGCACATTCGGGAATTAATATAAAACATTTGTAGCAACTGATTATACCACCAAAAAAAAGAAACCACTCTTTGTATTTCTTAAATGCATTTTTTCCCAGCTAGTAACATTCCAGAAAAATATAATTGTCATATTTACATCATAGGACAGAAATGAATTAATATACAGTTTCGTGTGTTTCATTTTTTCTCCACTAGAGTGCATTCTTACAATATTGCGATCTTTTGGCAATAAATAATATGATCTGGCTGCAGTGATGAACAAAGAAGCAAATGAAGCGTACCAATCGTTTCTCATTTGTTTCAAACATAGCCGTTTACATTAAATATATAAATATTTTAAAATAAAACTATATTTAAATAATGATTTGTGAGTAAACAGCTTAATTTTATTCGTTAAATGCCACTCTTGATTTCCAAATTCTGTAGATAATTGGAAATCACTCGTGGTATTACTCATGATAAAGATTTTTTTTGCACGATAGTGCGTTCTGTCGTACTTACAGGAATGGCGACCATGATTGAAAGTTCAATTTCCTAAATTACGGAATTGCCAACCTATAAATAACTATACTGTAATATTACAAATTACGCATCTAGGGCGGGAAGTTAAACCACTTCCCTTTATGTATACTACGTACAATGTATACACAAAAATATATCCAAAAGGTAGTGTTAATATACATTATACAAAACAAATCACTGCATTTTTAATGAACAACTTTATTTGAAACAATATAAAACAAATTCGTACTTGCTGTCATCATTTGATATTGGTGTCACAGCCTGCTGTAGTCTCAACTAAATTATTTTCGGCATTTACCGTATATACATTGGTCAGACTGCTAACGTCAGTTAGTTGTTTATAATGAAAGCAAATATGTCCAACAAAGATATTACTTTACTATTATTTATTATTTTAAAAACACCATCATGCAAAAAATAATGTACAACACACGTTTGTGAAGTATCTTACAGAAGCGAGAAAATGATTAAAAACCTCGCTATCGCTTGGCTTTTAATCATTTCCTCGCCTCTATAAAAACCACTCCCCAACCTCGCATTGTAATATAATATTATTCTATTTAATCATTATGATTTTGTACACGAAATTAACTTCTCATTTTATAGACCGTAACAATGCAATATATTATATAATTTCAACGCATAATAGATTTAATAAGAGGTCAGAGGAAGTGATACGGATATTTAACAGGAGTAGTTTTTATAGAGTTTACGCATCCGCTAGTTTTCAAATAACTTATTCTTCCCTTAATAAGATTTCAAAAATGTTATGTTTTGATCTAAACGAGCTCTTAACATAGAAAGAGCAACACTTCCAACATAGAACGAGTCGTGAAATGGACTCCTTGCAAATAAAGCACAAGGATTGCAAATCTCCTATAACTTTTACGATACAAATATTTATTTATTTTTCGTTGGCGCGCATCTCCTTTCCCCTTTATGAAACATGGCTGTAAGCAGCGATTTATGTTGTAGTGTTTCTGGAAAAGTAGGATTGTTGAGACGTGCGTAGAGTAAATTATTACTTTATCTAAGCATTTGAAATAATTAATGCAGTAACTGCTCTACAATCTAAGCAGTTTTCAATAATATCATTTCATTATTAATTTTTAATTTAATACTGTAAATGTTGCTCTAAAACATTTTGGCCTATCTAGAATATTAATGATAATAGTTTAAATATGTTATATTTTGTTTCTAAATCCAACCATCAGTAAGTATTTTCCACTAATATTTAGATAAAGTTTTATGAATCGGGACTGCGATTGGTTAACATCAAAACGTATAATATTTGACTGATAAATAAGCAATTTGATTGTGAGAGTCTTTGTTTTAGCTCACGATAAAATACTAATTTTTATGTTGATAGAATTGATAATGAGGTTTCACTGATGAGTTACGAGCTATGCTTTGGCTGGAATTGTCAAACGAATACGTAAAACATTTTCAATACCAGTAACGTGCATAAGTTTATTTCATACTATGATGTATTTCATTTTTTAATAAATACATATAAATCATTTAACGTATGTACTGCTAACGTTGATGTACTAGGGTCGTTACGGATCGTCCGGATCAGTTATGTTTTAAGTCCCATATCAGGCACGAAGGGAGATTTGGATGAATGTGTTAAGCTATCTCACTGGTAATATCGAACCCGGAGGTTCGTGGCGGCGTAGACCATAAGCTTTCCATAAACCCTATCTCAGTGTAATTCACCTCCCTCAAATGATGGTTAATATTATTCTCCCCATCTCCTTCTTCTCCTACCTACTGGGCGCTTCCCCATGGCTTTCTTACAAAAAAGTTCAATGATCCTATTTTATTCCCAATCGTGCCACATGTCCAGAAAATCGCAGTTTATCAGACTTAAGTGTTCCTATCACATGTGGCTTCCCATAAATGTCATGTAACTCGTTAAAATGTAGTTTTCTCCATCTATCTGTCTGTTCGCCTCTTTTCGTTCGAAATATTTCCCTAAGCACTTTATTCTTTCGAATACCCGAAATCATTTATCCTCTCTTGTAGTAAGAGATCTTGTATCGGCTTCATAAAGTATAACTGGAAGAATAACGGCTTTATATATGTTAGTTTAACTTTTTGAGAGAAATTGGAATGACAAGAGTCCCTGTAATACATAATTGCATGCGTTTCCAGAATTAAGCCTATGTGTAATTTCTTTTTGCTCCTCATCCCTATGTGTTGCAGAGTACGTAGTTTATATTCTGCCACTTCTTCAAAATTTCCCTCATTTGTTATTAACTATCCAATCCTATTTAACTATTTATTTCTACGTGTGATCATATATTTAGTTGAATTAATATTTACTTCCAATTCACTTTCTTACTGTAATTTAATAGAATGTGTGTTGGTTTTTAGTATTTCCTCCCTATCCCCTAATAATACATCATCAGCTCATACCAACAGCTGATTAATACCATTGAGTTGTAACGTTGAGTTCTGAGCCAAAGGAAATATCAGAAGGATTACGAGCATTTGAGAATAAAATTCTTAGGATTTTTTTTTGCCAAAAAGAGATGAACAGACAGTAATATGATCTCGGTATTAAGTCGATGTCCCGCGCTGTAGTGCATGATACCTTAGTACAAAGCAACGAGACTTGCGCTGATTCGAGTCCCCCATGGGGGAAGAAATTGTTTTATAGTAATTTCGGACAGTATGGAATCGGTGCCAATCCAAATCGTGAGGAATTTGGGTACGTATAATAATCAGCAGCTTCAGGTGTGAAAAAGTAATATGACTCGATATGTCACCCCTATACTGCATATTTGATCAACCACCTCTGTAAATGACAAGCGGATATGAAGCCAATAGCCGGTTAGTAGGCCGAAGGCCTTCAAGGCCACTCGTGCCATGAAAATTAAGTCGATAATATCAAACTAAAATTCATTAGTGATATAATTAGTACTTCTAGACAAGCTGTCTTTACTATAGTTAATCTACTTTAAAAGACAAAAGAAAATATCCATCCATCCATAGTAATCCTGCCCGAGGGCAGGTTTTTCATTGCAATCATAGCATTTTCATGTTATGTTTTGCAGCTTTACTAGGGAATTATAGCCATGGTAGCTTCCCGTTGCTTTCCATACCGATGAAGACTGGTGATGATAATGATAAGGGTGATGATGATGGTCGGATGATTTTCGGGGACCGTTGGGCCCTAAGCTTCCTGGCATTTGTCTTACAGGTGAGGAAAAAACCCGAAAAAATTCTCATCCAGGAGCCTGTCCCGACCGGGAATCGAACCCGGGCCCGCTGCGTGACAAGGCAGTACGCTACCTCGAATCACAGTGGCGGACATAAAAAATGTATCATATCATAAATTAGAATATAAAATCATCCTATAGTTACGATTTTCTCCGTGAGTAATTGTGAGAAATAACAATAATAATACAGAAGTGTGTACTTCCCTGTGGTGTATATGGCTAATGCAAAGCTGGAACAAATCCATTGTAATACCAATCTTCAAAAAAGGAAGTCGCCAAATCAAAGATAACTACCGTGGAATTAGCTTGTTGAACTGTGGATATAAAATTTATACTAATATAGTTAAGAATAAATTGAGGAAAATTTATGAAAATATAATTGGAGAAGAGCAGAATGGATTCAGAAAGGGTAGATCTTGTACAGATGGATTCTTCACTCTAAAACTATTAGAAAAGCACAAGGAATTCAATATAGAAACTCATATCGCCTTCGTTGACTTCATAAAGGCTTTTGACAAAGTAGACAGAAATATATTACTACAAATTTTAGCTGATGATAACGTTCCACAACAATATATTACTAATATCTTCAACATCTATAAAGATAATGAAATCTCTGTTAAACAAGATGGCAAATTATCTTCTTGGGAAAAGATCAACACTGGAGTAAGACAGGGATGTGGACTTTCACCGGTGCTTTTCATTATATACATGAATAAATTAATAAATGAATGGAGGAAAACACAACGAGGATACATACCCATCAATAGGAACCTCAAACTCGATGCTATTCTTTTTGCAGACGATTTAGCTCTTCTGGCACTTTCCGAAAATGATTTGCAACGATAAATTTATAATTTACAAAAATAGGTCCCAAATTTAATATGGAAATATCAATTAACAAAACTAAAATTATGGCATTTCATGGGAAGGACCCACACAAAGTAAAATCTGTCTCCAGAATAAAATTTTAGAGAGATCTAATCAATTTAAATATCTTGGATATTATCTCTCTATCTGGGATGAAAAGGATATCCCTGAAAAAGTTACTAGTTATAATAAAAGTTTAG
>JASPKZ010005950.1:0-27885 GCA_030220185.1 Diploptera punctata
TGTATGTATTACTGTATGTATGTATGTATGTTGTATTTACGTATGTACGTATGTCGTATGTACTATGTACGTATGTACGTATGTGTGTGTGTATGTATGTAGGTATGTATGTATGTATGTATGTATGTGTGATGTATGTATGTATGTATGTATGTATGTATGTATGTTATGTATGTTATGTATGTATGTATGTATGTATGTATGTATGTATGTATGATGTATGTATGTATGTATGTCGATGTATGTATGTATGTTATGTCCATGTATGTATGTATGTATGTATGTATGTACGTATGTATGTATGTATGTATGTATGTATACGTAGTGTATGTACGTATGTATGTATGTATGTATGTATGTATGTATGTATGTATGTATGTATGTATGTATGTATGTATGTATGTATGTATTGTATGGTATGTATGTAATGTATGTATGTATTTTTTTTTTTTTTTTTTTTTTTTTAATTATTGAAAATCAATCAACATGCCCCACTGCCAGAGCAGTATTACATGCATTATTTAAACAACACCTTATTAACTATAAGTTCATAGAAGTTTATAAATTTACAAAATTGTTTTAGATGTTTAGTTACTAATTCGTTGTTAGTAACCGGCCAGTTCCCTCCATTTTTATATATGTCTGCTATTAAGGTAGTTCTCTGCTGCCGAAATTCTTTACACAAGTAAATCATATGATTCGCAGTTTGTCGCGGGCAGCCACATGCACATCCCGGGTTATCTATAATATGGAATCTATGTAAGTAGTCATTTGTTTTACCGTGGCCTGATATCAATGCAGTAAAACTGCGGTGTTATAGGAATTTTAATGTTAAGTCTTTCTTTGATATATGGGAAGAATAGTCTGCAATTGAGCACCCTTATTGTTGCATTCCACCTATTCTGCCACAGCTGGTGTCCGTTTTCTCTTATTCTACACTTTATTAGTGATTTTGGAATCTTGTTATATATTACATGCAGATTTTAGGTCTTTTGCTGCCTCACTTTGCAAGCTCATCGGCATACTCATTTCCAATATCACCTATATGTGCTTTCACCCATTTTAAAATGAATTGTCCATTGTTTCTCGTTCTAAATTTTTATCGTTTTTAGAATGTCCTCAACTATGCTATTATGTTTGCTATTTTTCTGGAAAAGGGCTAGGGCAACTTTACTATCAGAATATATAGCTGGCAGTCTTCTCTTCACCCGAAGTGTTACTTATATTCTGTATTTCTTGTAGAGCTTTTAATACAGCTAGTTGTTCGGCCTGATTATTTGAACAATTTCCACCAAGTCATATATTTGAGATTTAAAAAAATATTGTCAAATTTGTATATCACTGCTGCGGCTCCGACATTTTTCTTCCTTTTTACTGCCATCTGTGTAAATTTTTAGAAAATAATTTGTACCTTCCTTAGCCTCTTGTATTTGGGTATTTGTGCAGGATGCATCCAATCACTTGGTGTTAAGGGTGCATCATAATTTACATCTCCATGTATAGAATCATACTGTTTGATTATTCCTTGTATTGTTATATCAATAGGCTGAATACCAGCCAAAACGCAAAGAAGCTTCATATGAAATTGTTCTGTATGCCTTCGTAATTTTTATGTTGAATAATCTCTGAACTCTCTGAATTTTTGTTAAATTAGTTTTAATTTGTAAGGCGTCTCCCCACACTGGAGCTCCGTATGTCAGAATCGGTTGTATAGCGCCCATATAAATTGTATGTAGTGCTTTATTTCCAAATACCCCACTTTAATTTTGCTGCTTTCGATAATGTGTGAAATATACTTATTGCTTTTATCATGGATTTGATTAATATGATGATCAAATCTAAATTTTTTGTCAACGTAAATTCCAAGATACTTTAGTGTATCTACTTGTTCTAGCGTTTTGTTATTAAGATAAATGTTTATAGATTCATTGTTTATTTTCTTTTTCCTGGTTATCATCAGAACTTTCGATTTGGAGTCATTAAAGTTTATTTTATTTTCATTAGCCCATAATTCCAATTTTCTTTAAATCCTGATTACAATAATTTCCCCTACGTCTAATTTACTCTTCCTCTTTTGTCATGATGAGGATATCATCAGCAAAGGCACATTAACCTCTGTTCTTTGTGTGAATTGTAAGTTAAGCATGGAATTATATAAAACATTCCATAGACCTGGTCCGCAACAAGATCCTTGTGGACAGCCCTTCTCAACTTGTTTTTCTGTTTGATATTCATTTGACGATAGGCTTGCTGTTCTTGTTAAATATTTAATTATAACATATATACATAATAATAATAATAATAATAATAATACTTTATTTATTCTGGCAGAGTTTAAGCCATAAGGCCCTCTCGTTCCACTCAACCAGCACAAATAAAATAAATATTCGACAAATATAGAATACGCTATACTAATTATAAACAGTTAAAGATACAATAAATGTAACAATGTAAATGTCATGTACAAACAACATATTATAGGGTAATAACAATAATGATACGATAAAATAATAATAATAATAATAATAATAATAATAATAATAATAATAATAATAATAATAATAATAATATAAATATGATACATTATACGGGAAACACCAATTAATATATATATATATCTTACACTGGATAATAATGAAGTCGAGTTTAGAGCAAATATAAATTTAGATTTATTTTAAAAGATGCCAATGTCCGGCATACATACATGCATGCATGTATGCAGTATGCATGTTCATATTATGCAGGTATGCATTTCTGCATTAATGCACTTATGCATGTATGCATGTATGCATTTTATGCATGTATGCATGTATGCATGTATGCATGTATGCATGTATGCATGTATGCATGTATGCATGTATGCATGTATGCATGTATGCATGTATGCATGTATGCATGTATGCATGTAATGCATGTATGCATGTATGCATGTATGCATGTATGCATGTAAATGCATGTATGCATGTATGCATGTATGCATGTATGCATGTATGCATGTATGCATGTATGCATGTATGCATGTATGCATGTATGCAATGTATGCATGTATGCATGTATGCATGTATGCATGTATGCATGTATGCATGTATGCATGTATGCATGTATGCATGTATGCATGTATGCATGTATGCATGTATGCATGTATGCATGTATGCATGTATGCATGTATGCATGTATGCATGTATGCATGTATGCATGTATGCATGTATGCATGTATGCATGTATGCATGTATGCATGTATGCATGTATGCATGTATGCATGTATGCATGTATGCATGTATGCATGTATGCATGTATGCATGTATGCATGTATGCATGTATGCATGTATGCATGCATGCATGTATGCATGTATGCATGTATGCATGTATGCATGCATGCATGTATGCATGCTGCATGCATGTATGTATGCATGTATGTATGTATGTATGTATGTATGTATGTATGTATGCATGTATGTATGTATGTATGTATGCATGTATGTATGTATGCATGCATGTATGTATGTATGTATGTATGTATGTATGTATGTAGTATGTATGTATGTATGTATTGTAGGTGTATGTATGTATGCCGGACATTGGCATCTTTTAAAATAAATCTAAATTTATATTTGCTCTAAACTCGACTTCATTATTATCCAGTGTAAGATATATATATATATATAATAATTGGTGTTTCCCGTATAATGTATCATATTTATATTATTATTATTATTATTATTATTATTATTATTATTATTATGATTATTATTATCGTATCATTATTGTTATTACCCTATAATATGTTGTTTGTACATGACATTTACATTGTTACATTTATTGTATCTTTAACTGTTTATAATTAGTATAGCGTATATCTATATTTGTCGATTATTTATTTGTATTTGTGCTGGTTGAGTGGAAGAGAGGGCCTTATGGCCTTAACTCTGCCAGAATAAATAAAGTATTATTATTATTATTATTATTATTATGTATATATGTTATAATTAAATATTTAACATTGAACAATGCAAGCTTAATATGGTGTGATAAGAAAAATAAATGCCTGGAAGCGATTCGAACCCGGATCCCGTCCAGGCATTTATTTTTCTTATCATAATAATATATATATATATATATATATATATATATTTCTCTCAGGCAAATATTTATTCTCATAGTGGAGAGATGGGCGCATAAAAGTCCCTACATTGGGTAAGGTGGAAGTACGGAAAAGGAACTGGATATCATAATCTGGTGTAAAAAGTGTTAAGAAGTGTGGAACTGATAATTAATTAGAGAAACAGGATATTGCGCATTGACATTTGTATGGTCGCCTAAACCTCTTCACAGTGTGGTAATAATAGTGAATTGAGACTGCTGCTTTATTTTCAAATATAGTGGTATGAGACTTACTTCTGGAATAGTTTCTCTTCTTATCAGAATATCGATATTGCCTTGAATCTCTGATATCCGCATTCGGATCTATATTTAATATTGTCCCTTCAAATTGAATTATAAAATTCACTACATTTGCATATCTACTATTGTTAGTTGGTAATCGATAATACGATTGCGTTCTAAAAGAAATTTAATTTATTTCTTCATGGAATCCATATTCAACAATTCATAGATTTTGAAATATAATACAATTCTGTAAATTGTATAACATATGACGTACAGAAATATGTGTTACTTTAATTTATTAACTTCTCCCCAAATCCCCGTTTCATTTTATGTCTGCAGCGTTCGTTTCAGGCCGCAATTTATTGTAAGATGGAATGAAACACAATGAAAAGCGTTTTATTCTGTCAGCGTGGAAAATTGTGCATGGGGGAAAAAGATTATATGACGGAGATTAGAATGACAGAGAGAAATGGAGGAGAATAACTATATATTAATTGGGCGCAGGAAGATGTGAAAGATTGTGAAACCTGCTAAATATGTAAATAATAATCATTTATTTATTATATATTAATTATTATTACTATTATATATCCATCCATAGTAATTCTGCCAGAGGGCAGGTCTATCACTGCAATCATAGCATTTTCATGTTATGCTTTGCAATTTACTAGGGAATTATACGTGTGATAGTTTCCCGTTGCTTTCCACACCGGTGAAGGATGATGATAATGATAAGGATAATGATGATGGCCGGATGATTTTTTGGGGACCGTTGGGCCCTACGCTTCCTGATATTTGTCCTTATAGGTGAAGAATAACACCCGAAATAACTCACCCAGGAGCCTGTTTCTGACTGCGAATCGAACCCGGGCCCGCTGCGTGATAAGACACACACGCTACCTCAAGACTACAGCGGTGGACATTACTATTATAAAATATCAATAATAATATTAATAATAATAATAATAATATTAATAATAATATTATTAATAATCATATTAATTTTAATATATATTACTAATAATAGTAATATTAATAATAATAATAATATTAATCCCTCCCTGTCCTCCTCCTCGTACATCATACCTAATAATATATAATATAATAATAAGCATAACTAAGATAACTAATCCACGTACCATACCTCCTCCTCGTCCTCATCATATCTTCCCTCCTCACTCCTCCTCATACATCCTCAACCTCCTCTCCTACCTCCTCTATTCTCCTCCCCTCACTCTGTCCTCTTCCTCCTCCTCCTCCTCTTCCTCTTCCTCCTCCTCCTCCTCGTCCTCTCTCCTCTCCGCCTCCTAGCTCCCTCTTCCGCCTCCTCCTCCTCCTCCTCCTCCTCCCTCCTCGTCCTCTTCCTCCTCCTCCTCTTCTTCTTCTTCTTCTTCTTCTTCTTCTTCTTCTCTTCTTCTTCTTCCTTCTTCTTCTTCTTCTCTTCTTCTTCTTCTTCTCTTCTTCTTCTTCTTCTTCTCTTCTTCTCTCCTTCTCTCTGTTGTTTCCCCTTCGTCCCCCCCTCCTCTCCTGCCCGACCCCCACCCACCCCGAATATTCTCATATTCAATAGTACGTTATATAAGATACAAGCAATTAATTTGGTATGGGCATGTACGATCGAATGTAATCCTATAGGATTAAATAAAATATTGATAAAATTCCCTTCCACCCTTACTTCTCTATAAAGATACTTTTGGATTTCTTAATATCTAATCATAACGATAGCAATTTTAACCCTAAAGAACCTAAGAAGAAGGTTTACCCACAACAACATTGGAATGGTGTCCACCTGGAAAAAAAAGGAAAGGAAGACCTCGAAACTCATGGTTACAACAAATAAGAACTGGAATGAGAACAAGAGGACTCGAGGATAGAGACGAGTGGAGAAAAAGAAATGAAACTTTAGGCACAGAAAGATGTGTAAACATTGGAATTCTGTATATAAAGGAATTATTATTATTATTATTATTATTATTTATTATTATTATTATTTATTATTCTACAACTGCAAAAGTACTTATAGGAATTTTGAATCGTCCTGTATGCAAAGGAAATACCTACCATAAGTTCAATTCGACGGAGTAATAAGAACGATAGCGGTTGGAAATTTTCAACTGTTGTTAAAAGTCTGGTTTAATATGCACCAAAATGAACAGTGCTGACTGCTAACAGCAACACAGGTGTTTAGTCTACCCAGAGCGTGCTGTACCAGGTGTTTGGAAGATTATTTAGTTTTATGTAGCAACTCGACATCTGCTAGCTGCAATATATGAGCTCTGTAATATTTTAAAGTGCCCTTTTCAAACTAAAGTTCACTCAGGCAGTTTATCATAATTCTCAGAATATATACTTAAAGATAGAACAGTAAGTAAATGTTAAATTTAATTACATAGTAGCACCTACACTGCTAGAAACAATAAACTGAATCCAATATTCTTCTTAACCTTTGCTAGTGTGTAGGTGGGATTAAAAACTGTCGTATTCCAAGTATCCAATCCAATATGTCTGCCTTGTACTTAGCGTTTGTTGTAATGAGTCAGTGTAAATATAATGCAATTCACCAACTATGCGTATGTACGGCTAAAACGGGATATTAAGACACCTTAACATTTAGCTCAGTGCTAGAGTGCTTGTTTAGTATACAGGAGGTATGAGGTTCGATCCGCGGTGGATTTTTTAGTCTGTAGCCGTGGCGTACTCGGTAGAGTCACCTTCCACTACGGCGACCCGAGTTCGATTCCAAGCTATTTTAGATCACCTTGGATCTGGGTGTATGTCATGTCCTTGTGTCTATATGTGAGAATCAAATGAAGTTAACAAAGTAGTGGAACAATAAGGTAAAACAAGAAGGAAAAATAGTGTAGACGAAAAGAAGAAAAAAAAGAGTAAATCATAAAATTAAAATAAAGGAATTATTATATACTATAAAAATATTTAATACATAAATTTAACATTAACTAGTATCTAAATATTTCCTTTAGAGTTGTTTGTTGAATAAACGTCATATCTCTATAATTTAAATATTTCTAATAGATAAAGATTTTCCAAACAATTATTCTTAAAACTTATTTTAAATCATTATTGTAATTTTTTTTGTCAAATGTCGCCAGGTTATGTTTTATGACTTTTTGGCTTTCTCTCCTGGCAATGGCGGAATTTTAACCCATTTCTTAGCTTGGAGCATCTGGAAGGCGGAGTTAAGTTACCCCGATGATGTGATGGTGATAAATGATAATGAAACACCAGGAGAGATCTTAACCTAAACTTAACCTAGATTCCAGGTCACGGGCAACCACAGGAATAGCCTAATTATCTTTAAGGAAAAATTCCCATGGTTTGACCAGGAATCGAACCCGGGACCTTATATGCTTAAATACAATAAGCCTAAAATAAGGTTGTTATGTCAGTGTTTCAAAAACCCGCACTCTTCCAATCTAACTACTTATATTCTCTTATCTGATTTAATCTCAAGATGGCATCGCGGATTTTATATAGCAGCTCTCAAAACTTCTATACCATGTGCGATCAATAGGAATGAACAATTAAGTAGAATTTCGCTCCTTTTCAGGGAAGCACGTTTATCTATCTCAAACCGGTTCAACAACTGTAATAGCATATTACGAAGTCGAGGTTGGGAAGTGGTCTTTGACGGAAGCGAAGAAAATAGTTTAAAAATCGAGCGATAGTGATGTTTTTAATTTCCGAGATTTTGTAAAACACTTCACAAACGTGCGTTGTACATTATTTTTTGCGCGATTGTGTTTTAAAAATAATAAATAATAGTAAAATAATAACATATTTGTTGGAAATATTTGCTTTCGTTATAAACAACTGGCTAACGTTAACAGTATGGACAATGTTTATTAGTTTGAAACTATAGGAGGTCGTTGACACCAATTCAGTGATAAAATGGCGGCAAGTATGCATTTAGTGTTTTATATGGTTTCAAATAAAGTTCAGTTCATTTAAATTGCAGTAATTTGTTTCGTATAATGTATATTAACACTATCGTTTGGATATTTTGTATATACGTTGTATTTAGTATACATAGAGGGCACTGGTAACCCCGAAATGTAGGAAGTTGAACTTTCAATCATGGTCGCCACTGTTGTAAGTACGACAAAACTCGCTATCGCGCAAAAATAGTATATTGCGAATAAGGGAGATATGAGATGAAATATTTATGCCCGAGGACATAATTTTTCAAAGAATACATTCCGCATTTTATGTAAATATAACATGAGATATACAGGATGTTCCAAAATGATGGACGAAGTTTCAAACGTATTTAATTTCCCTTGCATGATATATATAAGAACAAAAGTTATATGGGATTAAAGAGAAACTCTTCGAGTTTTCATAACTCTTACTTTGTAAGTATTCGATGTGAGCACCTTTCGTCACAAGGCATACATCTAGCCGATAGTTGAATTCTTGCCAAACCTTGGTCAGCATATTTGGAGTAATAACTTCAACAGCAGCAACAATCCTTCTCAAGTCTGGAAGGTCCATAGGAAATGGTGGTACATACACATTGTCCTTCACATACCCCCACAGGAAGAAATCACAAGGTGTGAGATCGGGAGACCGTGGAGGGTATGGGAATGAATCATGTTATCCGGACCGACGCGTCATTTGGTGTTTGTGGACGTCCTGGATGTTTCCTTTTACAGATACATCTAGTTGTTTCTGATTGTTTATACCATCGCTGGATATTTTATCTGTCGGAGGATCAATACTAAATTGCCGTCGCAAAGCTCGCTGCACTACAACAATGGAACCAGAACTCGCAAATTGCAACACACAGAATTACTTCTGTACATGAATTGCCATTTTCACAAATTTAACGCTGACGACGTAATAATGACAAGAAACAAATTACTGCTGCATACAGGATATGAAACTCTCACACTTTTTCTTTCATTATTGTAAATAATCACGCATCCAATTTCGTTTGTAAAGCTATACCAACTACATAAAACCCAATCCATCATTTTGGAACACGGTGTACTACTACGATGTTCACTTTAGGTCCTCCATTTATAATATCGTATGAAATATACTTGTAATGATGCGTTTGAGCAATTTACTACAGTCGTTAATTAATTATTTCCGATATCGGAAACGGATAAATAATATATTTTAACTGAAATATTATATTTAGTAGATATTATATAGGTAAAATATAAATTATTGTGAGGTCAAATTAAATATTGGCTGCAATCGACATTAATTCCATTTTTGTCCTGCGGGAAATGTTGCCAATATGAAGTATACGAGCTGTTTTGTATATATGCTACATTAAAGTTTTGTATTTATAGTAACTTGAGAACGAGTTTCAATTGTAAGGAATGCCTATTTAAAGGTGATGGATCTAAAATTACTGCTTCGGAATCTTATATATATTTATACAGAGTATTTTAAATATACCTTTTATCTCTCGGATAAAGGAACACATGAGAGAATATAACAGAAATTTAGAATATTCAAAATATGCTAACCACCTATTCCACTTTAATCATTGTTTGGATCCAAATTTTGAAATTTTACATATTTGTTATAAGGGTAAGAAATTGGACCTTTTGGAGGCTGTAGAAATAAATAAATTGAAAAGTAGTAATAAACTGTTAAATTCTCAACTTGATTTGAATGAATCGCCTTTGTTAAATTAAAAAAATATATTGTTGTATTGTTGCCTAGACCAGTTGATATGTACTATAATAACACAATTCATAATTTGTTAACATGTCTGAAGAAGGTACAGTGTACCGAAACAGCTGTCACTAAATTATATCTTAATAAATATGAAAATCAAATAAAACTAAGTTTTATTTAATTTAATTAATTAATTAAATATTACGTTAAAATATTTACGTTAAATGTTTAAGAATTTTAGGGTTAATAAATTCTATCTTCAAGCCACAGTTAGTCCAAAAGCATTCAAGACTGAAAGTGTATAAAACACTGGCTCTTCCAACTCTTTTGTATGGTAGCGAAGTATGGACGTTGAAACAGAAGGATATAGAGAGACTTAGATCTGCTGAAATGAGATATTTTCGGAGGACTGCAGGATACACACTACTAGATCACAAAAAAAAATGGAGACATCTTAGAAGAATTACACATGGAATCTTTAGAAAACAAAATTTCTGATTATAAGTCAAGATGGATGCAACAAGTCCATCGAATGGAAGATCACAGAATACCCAAACAAATGTTAAGATATCAATTGCAGGAAGAAGAAGACCAGGACGCCCACTCAAAAGATTTTTGGATGGTGTTTCTCTTGAGGCCGAAACAGGTCAACAAATGGCCTAAATTCGTGAATGTACTATGATGATGATGCTTACGTTAAAATGATAACTTACGATTTTTAATCTGGTGAAAGTGTTTGAGAATTGTAATAGTTCATTTTCCACATTCATTTCATTAATGTAAACATAACAAATTCGTCATATTATGAAATAAAACATTATCCGAAATATTTTCTGTGCACCATAAAAGGAATTCTGAGATTCTCAAAGAATTACAAACAGAATCAATCATGGAATATGTACTAATATATAGAAACAACTGGAAATCTTACGTACGAAGAATGAGCAGAACAAGAATACCACGTCAAATCTTAAATTACTACCCACCAGGCAAAGGTTCTTTGGGCAGATCCTTCAAACGTTCGATTGAGACCAACAGACCCCTAGGTCTATCACATGAAAATAAGAAGAAAAAGAATAAATATTTAATTTAAATTTCTCATGCAGTCTTACCTACAACTCATTTATAGTTCCTCAATTCTTCTTTCTTTATTTATTGTTTCTATAACATAAATCCAAGTAGCATTACGTATCACTTTCTTTAACCTTCGCGGAAGGGACATTAATGCCAACATTTTTTAGATGGTCTTTTGGGAAGCACTTTTTAACCGAGAATATGCACTATTTTTACGAACTACCATAGCTCAGGAAATAGTCTTGGATTATCAACTTATATTATTGTGGAGAAATAATAACATACCCCGGTTAGAACGAGCCATATGTTCAAAATTATGTCATTACCTTTCATTATATACTGGATTACGTGTCATGTTACCAACTTATTCCTTCCTTCTATAGCTACATCTGCTGACATCATTCCCTACGATATCCTACATAGTTAAGTCACGTGGTTTTTTTTGTCGATTAAAATTCAGGTTACGTTTCGAAATGTTACTTTAAATTCATTGTCAGCTCAGCAATAGTTATGATACTGACATTTGTCACGCTCAGATTTTCTCTTTTTTTCTTTTTTTGTTACTTCTTATTCTACTATATTCTTCTTTTATTTTTTTGTGCTATCTTTTATAGCACTATCTTTGAAATTTAGAGTATATCTATTTATCTTTGGTTCGTTTATAACATGATATAACGACGTGTGACGCGTGACGCGATGCGACGCGATGTGACGCGATGTGACGCGATGTGACGCGATGTGACGCGATGTGACGTGATGTGACGTGACGTGACGTGATATGACGTGATATCACGTGATATGACGTGATATGACGTGATATGACGTGATATGACGTGATATGGCATGATATGGCATGATATGACATGATATGACATGATATGACATGATATAATATAATATAATATAATATAATATAATATAATATAATATAATATAATATAATATAATATAATATAATATAATATAATATAATATAATATAATATAATATAATATAATATAATATAATATAATATAATATTAATATAATATAATATAATATAATATAATATAATATAATATAATATAATATAATATAATATAATATAATATAATATAATATAATATAATATATATAATATAATATAATATAATATAACATAATATAACATAATATACATATAAACATATATATAATATAATAATCATGTATTTATTCTGGCAGAGTTAAGGTCATAAGGTATTCTCTTCCACTCAACCAGCACAAAATTACAAGTACATATTTGACAATATAGATTATACTATTTATACACTATACTAATTGTAAGTTCACCGCTGTGATATCGAGGTAGCGTGCTACCTTGTCACGCAGCGGGCCCGGATTCGATCCTCGGTCGGGGCAGATTTTCTGAGTGAGGTTTTTATCGGGGATTTTCCTCACCTGTAAGACAAATTCCAGGAAAACTTTCAGGTCCAAATGGTCCCCGAAATCATATGGCCATCATCATTATCATCTTCACCGGTGTTGAAAGCAACGGAAAGCTACCACACCTGCAATTTCCTAGTAAAGCTGCAAGCATAGCATGAAAATGCTATGATTGCAGTGAAGGACCTGCCTTCGGGCAGAATTACTTTGCATGGACACTAATTAATAAAGAATTAAGAATATATTAAAATTTGTTCAAACATTTTATACGATGATAATATTTTTTATTATTCTGGCTTTTACAATGAACATATATTTTTCCGGTACCCATGTTCACAGTTAACTACACATTTGTTTCAACACATTTTTCCATTCCTGTCTGTTCATCCATATATCTTCTTCTATTTTCCATTCCCTCTTAGCTTCATTGATTCCCTGAATCCACGTAATAGTTGGTCTACCCTTCTTTTTCCTTCCCTGTGGTTCCCAATCCATGATAATCTTAAGTAGCCTTCCTTCTTCCATTCTTCTAATGTGTCCGTACCAATTTAATTGTTTCTTCTTTATAAAATCTAATATTGAATATTGTACTTGTATTTTTTCTCTTATATATGAATTTCTGATTTTATCCTTCCTGGATATTCTTGCAGCGCGTCTGCAGTAGTCCATTTCAGTGGCGAGCATTTTTTGTTTTCATTTGTGCATTTAAAGCCCACACATCAGCTCCATCGGTAATAATGCTTCTGATTATTGTATTAAAAATAGTTTTTTTTTGTTTCTTTGAAGATATGTTTGTCCCATACCACTCCAGTTAGGGCAGATATAGCATACTTTCCTATATTGTTCCTGTTTCTTATCTCTGTTTCTTGTTTTCCATCTTTAGTAATTTTAATTCCCAACTATATTCTTGTATTAATTTTCTAGTGAGGTATTCTATATCTTCAAATTATTGAGCCAATATCAATTGGTCATCTGCAAACTGGAGTGTATATATTGTTGAATTATCATCTAGTGGCATTCCCATCGGTTTACATTTCTTTTCCCATTCTTCAATTGCTTTTTCAGCATAAATCTTATATAATGTCGTAATCCTTTATTTGTTTGAAAACCTTTAGACAAGTACTTTCCCATATGATTCTGAATATAGTTTTTGAATTGCTTCTATCAGTGTTCGATTTATTTTATTTAGTTTTAAGACTTTCCATAATTTTTGATGTAGGAATGTTATCGTAGGCTTTTTCTATATCTATAAATACTAGATTGTAGCGGTTGTGTCTCTGATTGTTTTCTTTTCTGTACTCTGTCGTATGCTGAAAATGTGGTCTATTGTTTGATCTGCCCGCTCTAAATCCTGCCTGTTCCTCTGATAATAATAATAATAATAATAATAATAATAATAATAATAATAATAATAATATAGTATAATATGATAAATTATACGATAAACACCAATTAGTATATGTACATTACACTGGGTAATGATGAAGTCGAGGTTAGAGCAAATATAAATTTAGATTTCTTTTAAAATATGTCAATGTCCGGCAGCCCCTTATTTCTTGTTGTAGGGAATTCCAGTTGCGAGAAGTGGAGATAGTATATGACGGAGTGATGTGATGTCATATGTTGCGGTATATTAAGCAGGAGACCATGTTGTGATCTTGTGTTTTAGTTATGGTTGGAGGATAGATACTGGAAACGAGAGGATAAATAGTTCGGAGTCTCATACTTCTATTGTTTCAGTACGTCCACACAGCAGAAAGAACAAATCTGACTCCATCTACAATTTAACTGAATCCCTTGAGTAAGTAAACAAGCCAACCTTAATAAAATTAATGATAAAGTTCCGTTGAGATACTTACTTACTTACTTACTCACTGGCACTATCGAACCCGAAGGTTCATGGCCGCGCGGACATAAGCTCTCCATACATCCCTATCCTGAGCTAATGCTTTCCAATCATTCCCTGTATAACCTACTTCCCTCAAATCATAGTTAATGTTGTTCTCCCACCTCATTCTTGGTCTACCAACTGGGCGTTTTCCCTCTGGCTTTCCTACAAGAAGCATCCATGCACGTCTTTCATTCCCCATACGTGCAACATGTCCTGCCCATCGCAGTCTACGAGACTTAACTGTTCTTATTATATCTGGCTTCCTATAAAGACCATGTAGTTCATTGTTATGTAGTCTTCTCCATTCACCCGTCTGTTCATCTCTCTTTGGTCCAAAAATTTTCCTAAGAACTTTATTCTCAAATACTCGTAATCTCCCTTCCTCCCTTAAAGTAAGAGTCCATGTTTCGCACCCATATAATATAACTGGTAGAATAACAGTTTTATATATTTTCAGCTTAACGTTTTTTGAAAGGAGTTGGGACATCAAAAGTCTCTGCAATGCATAATAGCATGCATTTCCAGAATTGAGCCTATGTTTAATTTCTTTGTGCATCTCATTCCTATTTGTGATTATTGTTCCTAGGTATTTGAATTCAGCCACTTCCTCAAAATTTCCCTCATTTGTCATTAGCTGTCCATTTCCATTATATACTGAATTTCTACGTGTGACCATATATTTAGTTTTAGTGATATTTACTTCCAGTCCTAATTTCTTAGTGTTACTCAATAGTGTGTGCGTGTTGGCCTTTAGTATCTCCTCGCTATCGGCCAGTAGTACTACATCATCAGCATAAACTAACAGCTTATTAATACCATTGAGTTGTAAGCCTTCCTCATTCTCTAAAGATTTAATGGCATGCTCTAGTACAAAATTAAATAGTAGAGGAGATAGTGCATCTCCTTGCTTCAACCCATTCTGGATTTCAAAAGTGTCTGAAAACTGTTTGCCTACACGCACCCTACTCTTTGAGCCATTTAGACACATTCGTATAAGTCTAACCAACTTTTTAGGAATTCCGAACTCCAGCAGGATACTATATAACTTCTCCCTCTTAATTGAATCATATGCTTTTTTGAAGTCTACATATAGTTGATGTACAGTACCATTATATTCCCATTTCTTCTCTAAAATCTGTCTTATACTGAAAATCTGATCTGTTGTAGACCTGTTTCTTCTAAATGCACATTGATGATCTCCTAGAATGTCATCAATATAGGGAGTAAGTCTGCTTACTAATATATTTGTTAGAATTTTGTACGAAGTTGAAAGTAATGAGATGCCCCTGTAGTTGTTGCAATCAGTTTTATCTCCTTTCTTATAAATTGGTACAATAATTGATTCCTTCCATTCATCTGGAAGAGCTTCTTTTTCCCAAATCATACTAAGCAACCAGCGTATCTTGTCCATCAATTTTTCTCCCCCTGATTTTATCAGTTCTGCTGGGATCTCATCTGAACCTGATGCTTTATAAATCTTCAATTTTTCAATCGCCATTTCAACCTCTAATGCACTTGGCTCTGCGACTAGCATTTCTGCTGTCTGTAACTTATCCTCCTCAATGTCCTGTTCTGTATGTACATTTAATAGCTGATTAAAGTAACCTTTCCATCTATTTAATATACTCCTAGAATCTGCAATCATATCCCCATTTTCATTCCGAATTATGTTTGTTCTAGCCTGAAACCCCTTCTTCTCTATACTAATTCCCTGATATAATTCTCTAATGTTCCTATTTTTTGCATTCATTTCAAGATCATTAATCTTCTCTCTCAAATATTCCCTCTTTTTACTCTTTAGTAACTTGGTGGTTTCACGTCTAACACTACCCAATTGCTCTAAATTTACCTCATTTGGCTCGTGTAACCATTTCCTTTTTGCTAGCTTTCTTTTCTTTACAATGTCTGCACATTCCTCATCAAACCATTTCTTGTTTTGCCTCTTTTTTAAACAACCAATGCTTTCTGATGCTGACAATTTAATAGTATCTCTTATAGCCTCCCATTCTTCATTTATATCAGTTTCTTCTTCGTTTGCCACATTGTCATCTGAAGATTCCAGTACTTCAAATCTATTAGCTATTTTGATTTGGTATTCTTGCCGCATTTCATCATTTTTCAAGTTTTTTAATTCATATTTTACAGAATCATCTTTAGCGTTCGTTCCTCTCATAAGCGATAGCCGTTGTCTGATTTTCACTCTGACCAGATGATGATCCGAATTGCAGTCTGTCCCTCTAACTGATCTAACATCAATGATGCTACTGTGCCAGCGTTTATCCACTAATACATGATCTATCTGGTTCCGATTTCTCCATCTGGGGACGTCCAGGTGTATTTATGAATATCCTTATGCTGAAATGTTGTGCTCTTAAGAATGAGATTCTTTGATGTGGCAAATGTGACTAATCTAACCCCGTTGTCGTTACTATCTTCATGAAGACTGAATTTGCCTATTGTTGGTTTGAATATATCTTCCCGCCCCACTTTTGCATTAAAATCTCCTAAGACAATTTTCATATGATATCGTGAAAGGCTATCAAATAAGCATTCTAATTCTTCATAGAACTCATCCTTGATCTTGTCATCTTTATCTTCTGTGGGGGCATGTACATTTACAATTATAAAATCATGTCGTTTGCCCTTTAGAATTATGTATGATATCCTATCATTAACAAATTTAATATCTCGGATAGCGGATAGGATCCTATTTCTGACTAAAAAACCCGTTCCAAATGCAGGTCTTTCTGCACCCCCATAGTATAATGCAAAGCTTCCTGATTCCTGACTACCTTCTCCTGGCCACCTAACTTCCTGTAAAGCGACTATATCCAAGGGCGATTTATCCAATTCCCGCGTTAATATCTCTAGTGCCCCGCTATTGTATAAAGTCCTAACATTCCATGTTCCTAGGAACATGTCCCTGTGTTTGAGCCTTTGGCATGGGTTCCCTGAAGTAGTCCCCGCCCGGAGAACCGAATGGGGGACTATTTGACCTCCGGAAAAAGTTCCGTTGAGATATTATTCAAAATTACAATATAAAATTATGAAATATTTACCTAAAAGGTCCGTTTTCTTAACTTAAAAATTATTTATCCGTGGCGCTTTCGGGACTAGTCCTATCATCAGCAGGATTCAATACTGATGTTCCACTGAAGATCTGGTAGAGGGGGTTACACGTACTGGGTGCGTTTTCATTTATCAGATAGATGGTCGTTGTTGTTAACTGCCTTCAAATTTTCTATCTCCTCGAGGAGATAGATTTCAAATTTTTGAACAAACCACGTGGTTCAATATTAAATTAACGCTATCTTTTGGAATAAGAATCAAATTTAATTAATATTTGTGATAACTCTATAGGAAGTACCACTTTTATCTAGTTAAATTCAGTAAATTAAATTTACAATATTTTCTTCACTCCTAAAGTAATACTGACCTAATTATCATTCTGTTTTAGGGAAGTAAGTTGAATTTACCAGAGACAACTTACTTCCTTTGGAAAGAAAAGTAATTGACTTAATTAATAATGTAAAAATGTTTGCTACTTAAAATTTTATTGAGTAATACAATACAATTTTATTGTATCACACTTGCTTCTCACTTCGCTGGTAATAGAAAATGAACCGCAGCATTCACCGCTTCCTCCACATCAAACAGTTAACCATATCTGTAATTAATATGCAGTCTGAAACTGCTATTTAAAATGTCTGCCACTAATTCAGACAATAAACAATTGCAATTTTTTATCATCATTCCCTTCTTATCAAACAATTGATCTCTTCAAACCAAGATTTAAATTCACACGAAATATAATATATTAAACATCATTATTAGTACAGGAGTGAACAAAATTATATACGCAATTCGAGAAGTACATGGCTAGTCTCAAAATTATTTGCTAGCACTCGCTAAAGCTCGAGCTCAAACACATCCTCGACAAGTAAAGTACTACTTACTTCCCTTGTTGCGTACAAACCTATTACATTATAGTAAGGTCACGTATTCTATCGCGCGATCTTTCCTATTGTTCTCCATCAATTTTCATCTGTCTTATTATAAAGGCAATAACACTTGTCGACAAAAATGATTTTTTTTTTCTTTCACAAGAATACAAATATGAGATTTTAGAAGTATTTTTCATCCTGAATTTAATTATCATTTTTCTGTTTTTTCCTATCAGGCAAGAGTTTTCTGTGATATTCATTTACATTTTTTATAATTATTAATAAAATCAATCTAACTCATTTTGATTTACCTAGAAAGTGGTAGATAGTGATTTTCGGGCAATTTTGCATCTGGAATATCTCTCTTCATGGTCCAACATTAGTCAGCCAGCATATTAGAACTTCACTTGCCTTGGTCCACTTTTTCATTGTGGAAATTTGCTGATGAAAACGCTCACCGTGCTCATCAGAGACAGCCCTTAAATACAGCTTGAATAAAATCGCTACATGTAAGGTAATGGTTCCTATGACAGGTCAAAGAGAATACTAAAATCAATTTTTAAAAAGTAGCTGTCACACAAAAAAAAACTGTGCCTGATGGAAAAAAAAATGACTACATATCTGAATTCAGTATAAAAAATGCAATAGATTCGCTAATCATATTTCGTGTGAAGAAAACCTTTCGGCCAGTGTTATTAAGTCCTATTTGCAGGATTGTCATGTGAAGAGAAATCACTGTCCACGGAGAGCACTCCAACAGAAAAAGTCAATACTCGCATATTAATTTTAGTCAAATGGAACAATTTTTAAAAATGGTCACTTTTCAAGAACAAGGAATTTTAATTGTTAACCGACCGTAATTAGAACTAACTAATAACATACGATAAGCAAAAGGACATTTATAAGGTTGGTTTTAATATTTCTAACAAATATATTAGTCATCAGACTTCCTTCCTATATTGATGACATTCTAGGAGATCATCAATGTGCATTTAGAAGAAACAGTCTACAACAGATCAGATTTTTAGTATAAGACAGATTTTAGAAAAGAAATGGGAATATAATGGTACTGTACATCAGCTATACGTAGACTTCAAAAAAGGATATGATTCAATTAAGAGGGAGAAGTTATATAGTATCCTGTTGGAATTCGTAAAAAGTTAGACTTATATACGAATGTGTCTAAATGGCACAAAGAGTAGGGTGCGTGTAGCCAAACAGTTTTCGGACACCTTTGAAATCCAGAATGGGTTGAAGCAAGGAGATGCACTATCTCCTCTACTATTTAATTTTGTACTAGCGCATGCCATTAAATCTTTAGAGAATGAGGAAGGCTTACAACTCAATGGTATTAATAAGCTGTTAGTTTATACTGATGATGTACTATTGGCCGATAGCGAGGAGACACTAAATGACACACACGCACACACTATTAAGTAACACTAAGAAATTAGGACTGGAAGTAAATATCAATAAAACTAAATATATGGTCACACGTAGAAATACATTATATAATAGAAATGGACAGCTAACGACAAATGAGGGAAATTTTGAGGAAACCACATGGAAAAAGATCTTTGGGACGGCCAAGGAAACGATGGGCTTGAGACCGAAACAGGTTGCATTAACCTAATCCTGGAAAGAAGAAGAAGAAGAAGGAAAATTTTCTTCGTATCTCTTTCTCTATTCCATGTCGAAAATAAAATTTGTTACTAGGTATGTTTCCTATTTAAAATAAGTGAGGACTGTTCCAAATACTGATATTGGAATTACTGGTCCGTTTGACATTAACTGTGTTTTTAATTTCTGCGTTAAAATAGCTGCATCTCTCTAAACTTACAGAAAAACACACTGATAAACACTGAAGAGGAATATTGCTTTATCCTCTGTTTTCAATCGTGTTATGTCAGGGTTCAGATTCAGTTATTTTTGTGATTTTTGACGATGGATCCCCATAAAAACACAACAGATTGTCACCTTATGATGTATCCCCATACGTACCACAATGATAGTCGTTGACTGTAAACGTATATTGAAATTTGGCTCGTCAGATCAAAAAGTCTACTCTATCCTATGTAGCAAACAACCAATGAAATTGTTTTTCGTGTACTGGTACATGACAAAGAGAGCAATTCATTTTATTTCAATTCTGTGATCTTTCATTTATTTCGTATGTTCCTCCAATTTTGAACTCAAATGTATGTGGGACAATAAAAACAATAGAGAAACGGATCATTATATCGAACGAACGGATTTTCCTCTGATATATTCTGTGATATTGTGGAAACAAAAAGACAGTCTATTTTACAAACCACCATATCTGCTCATCACATGTTCACATACTATCCTTATAATTGTGATTTGTGTTACAATAACGGAAATTATTTTTTATAAATATATTACAATTGGATCAGAGACATGGACAATTAAATAATACCAAGCTAACAATTTATTAGCAGCATAGATGGATTACTGGAGAAGGTAATCGCCGAGAGTCCCCGTTAGAAAACAATTAAAAACATTGAATTTAAGAAAATTATGAAAGTTAAATAATGGCCAAAGTTGTGCTCCATAAGTAATGATGCTTTTATCAATTGCATGATATATATGATTTTTATTTTTATTACTTATATTTTTATCCCACAATATTCCATTGAGGCAAGCAATTTCAAATTTTCCTTTATTATTTCTATTTCTTATTTCCTCTTCATAACTTCCATTTTTACTTATTTTAATTCCTAAATATGTGATCTCACTACAAGATTTAATTGTTTCT
Organism: Diploptera punctata; assembly: GCA_030220185.1. Lineage (NCBI taxonomy): Eukaryota > Metazoa > Arthropoda > Insecta > Blattodea > Blaberidae > Diploptera > Diploptera punctata. Next base: position 21,131 of record JASPKZ010005950.1, read on the forward strand.
CCATTCTCCAAAAAATTATTTTGTTCTGGTTCACCAATTAACATGGTATGGACATGTCCAGCGAATGGAAGAGGATCGGCTACCAAAATGTGTTTTGGAATGGAAACCTGAGGGAAGGCGAGGCAGAGGAAGACCTAAAACCTCCTGGAGTCAGAGAATATATTTATACATGAAGGAGAAACATCTACAACTAGGAGATTGGATGGACCGACAAAATTGGCTATTGGGAATCTGACGATGTCAAAGACATTAATCAACCGATGATCTCTCTATGAAGGTCAAATAAATATGTTGTAGACAATCGCAGAAAGAAAATTGAGATGATACTGATATCTCAGAAGACACTATCTGATAGAATCCCTAAGAAGATATTGGAATGGAGAATAGATGAAAAAGATGAGATGAAAGAAAGGAACATAAAGAAGTTTGGATGTATGAATGGATGGAGTAAGAAGAAGTATGAGTTAACTGAGAGTTACAGATGAGAATGTTGAGGACCGCTACAAATGAAGAAGGTGAATTTCTTAAGAATGATGAAAATCAATACACAGTGGATAAATTCCGAAATAAAACAATCACAGATTTTACAAATCTATGTTGGTTTGCAAATTTAATTAAGTTCCATATTTACTATTTTTGGAACTCATGACATCCAAAAACATTATATGCATTAAACCTTGAAAAAACAAAAAAAATCCCAATTAAACAAATTCGTGTTTATTAATTAAATTTAACACGATGTATTCAATAAAATCATCAAGATATTTGGGGATTCTATACATATTAGGACCCACTGACTCTTTTTGGGGAAGGCTAAAGTATTTTAAAAATTGCTACATTTTTTAATCAATGGTTGAACGTATAAAAAAAATATGCCAGTTTCGAGAGATATTAAAGTGAAGTAAGAAAGTAATAAGTGAAGATAGAAAACATATAAAGTAATATAAATATATTTCTAGGCTTAAATATACAACATTAGTGTAAAAAAGCGTTAATAAGTGACACCATTTGTAAACAATAATTACAAACAGGTTTGAGATGCACAATAGAATTTAACATACGTAGGTTCAATTCTGGTGATGTGCTGTTATGCATTATAGGGACTCTTATAGTCCTAACGTCTCTAGAAAACATTAAACATATATAAAACTGTTACTTTTCCTGTTGTACTTATGATTGCGAAACATGAACTCTTTTTTTAAGAGAGGATAAAAAATTACAAGTATTTTAGTATTTGAAAGCAAAAAAGATAATTAAGGTTCAGGGGTCAGTTAGTATGAGCCAGGAAAGACAAATCTATAAACCGACATTTTTATCAATTAAAAATTAATAGCTACAATATTAAATAAAGAACCATACATACAAGTAAGAGAAGCTATAGAATGAGATGAAGATATCTTTCACGAAATACGAAGTGACAGTTAAGTGATATGAACACACGGTCAGGATGGGCAAACTTTTTTTGTGGAATTTGACTTTTTTCTTCGAATCGGAAACATTTGTTGCTACATTATTAAGATTAGAATTTATTGTACTTTCACTTTATCTTATTCTATATTTTTATATATTTTCTTTTAAATATGAATTATATTTTACAATAGTTTTTTTACCTTTTCTATGTGTGAGGGGGCTGTAGACCCGTCAATTTTGGTGTCTATAATTCGAAGATATGGAAATTATTTTTTTAATTCTTGTATATTACAATGTTAATAGTAATTTTTCCTTTAATTTGTTGTTCCCTTTATGATTTATGCAAAATTATTGACTTGTTCAATCAATAATAGCCATATGATGTTCGGGCAACATTTATGGGCTAAATATAAATGAATAGACAGACGAAGAAAAGATTGCTGTGAGAGAAAGAAATGGAAATTGTGAATAGAGAAACAACGCCAGTTGCAACTGTCTGTAAAAATAATAATACAGTTGGTACAATTAACCACAATACGTCACAACTATTTGTTTAAAATTGATTTAAAATACTGCATTGATTATTATATTTTCTGAACTACTTGAAACTGAAAACTGCATAGGTATACGTCCCTAAAATAATTGGTTTCCTTTTCTATTACTTCCTGAAATTATTTTGGGATTGTGATTATAGGGGTTTATTGTTTATAATGCAGTTGATGTACCGGGCAATCCGCAAGCTTAACCAATCACATTGAATTCCCACAAGATAAAATATTTGCACAGTTGTAAATACTATGCGGGGATTGCCACAAACCTTTACACCACGCCACGTTCCACAATTAATGCCCGAGATTACATACAACAAATGCATTGCATTCATGGTTAATCATATTGACCAATTTGAAGTGGACAAAATTCGTAATATGCACGCAAATATTTATTTCATATAATTCCCCATAATATCTTAAATTGATAATTTCACCCCTAGATTTATAAATTGATATACCGTAATTATAAACTATAATAATAATAAAATAATAATAATAATAATAATAATAATAATACTAACAATAACAATAACAGTAATAATAACACAATATGGAAATATCAATTAACAAAACTAAAATTATGGCATTTCATGGGAAGAACCCCATACAAAGAAAAATCTGTCTCCAGAATAAAATTTTAAAAGAGATCTAATCAATTTAAATAACTTGGATATTATCTCTCTATCTGGGATGAAAAGGATATCCCTGAAAAAAATACTAGTTATAATAAAAGTTTGGGAATTATTAATCAAGTTATGAAACCATCCCTTGTACAAAAAAAAAACACCAGATTACGTTTATATGACACTTTGGCTAGACCAGTGTTGACCTATGGTAGTGAAGCATGGACACTAAAGACAACATGAACGCAGAATAACGGCTTGTGAAATGATACTCATGTGCAGAACAGCTGGTTACACCAGATGGGATCGGAAAAGGAACACCGATATCTTAAAAGAATTGAAGACTACATCAATTTTGGAATATATTAAACAGTACCAACTAAATTGGAAACACCATCTATAAAGAATAAGTTCAAATCGGATCCCCAAAGCAGTTATAATTATATACCAAGACGACGAAGATCACTGACCGTCCTATGAAACGCTGGAGAGAAAATTTTCTATAGGATCGTAACAAGCCTTCGCCTAATACTTGGAAGGAAGAAGAAGAAGGAGATAATAATAATAATAATAATAATAATAATAATAATAATAATAGTAATAATAATAGTAATAATAATAATAGTAATAATCCGGTATCATGACAGCTGCCGCTGTTTTCCGGAAAGCAAACTCCATTCCTCTCTATCAATTGATCTTCTTCCAATCCTCTGATATTCATAGCCGCTTGTACTCGTTCTATCCAAATTTTCTTCGGACTTCCTCTCTTCCTCCTTTCCATTGGGATCCATTCCGTAACAATTTTAGGCAATCTTTGATCTGGCATTATTTTGACATGGCCATACCACTGTAATCTTTTCTTTTCTGTAATGTCTATGATGTCTGGCTCCTCTTGTACACCTTATTTCTTTATTTCGTATTCTATCCATTCTAGATTTTCCAGCTGATCTTCTTAGAACATCCATTTCTATATATAAAATGCTTTTCATTTCCCTGGTAGGAATTTGTATACCTTCAGCACCATATGTAAAAATGCTCTGAATTATGGTTTGATATATTTGTTATTTTCTATTTTTTGCAATATTCTTGCTCCATCAAACAGAGTTTAAAGCGTTTATTGCTTTTTTTTGTGCAATTCTATTTTTAATTTCCACTGTGTTATCGCCTGAATGGTCTATTTTTTTCCCTAAATAAGTGCATTCAATACTAGGCTTTAGTACTTCTCCATTGTTGAAATTTATATTTTTCATTTCTTCTCCTATACACAGATATTTAGTTTTCTCTATGTTTATATAAAGTCCCCAGTTTTCATATTCTTCTTTTAGTTTTTTTGCCATATATTCTATGTCATCGTGGTCTTGTGCTATTAATACCTGGCCGTCAGCACAATTGAATGAATATACATAATAATAATAATAATAATAATAATAATAATAATAATAATAATAATAATAATAATAATAATAATAATAATAATAATAATATCCAGATGAATGGAAGGAATCAATTATCGTACCAATTTATAAGAAAGGAGATAAAACTGATTGCAACAACTATAGGGGCATCTCATTACTTTCAACTTCGTACAAAATTCTAACAAATATATTAGTAAGCAGACTTACTCCCTATATTGATGACATTCTAGGAGATCATCAATGTGCATTTAGAAGAAACAGGTCTACAACAGATCAGATTTTTAGTATAAGACAGATTTTAGAAAAGAAATGGGAATATAATGGTACTGTACATCAGCTATACGTAGACTTCAAAAAAGGATATGATTCAATTAAGAGGGAGAAGTTATATAGTATCCTGTTGGAATTCGTAAAAAGTTAGACTTATATACGAATGTGTCTAAATGGCACAAAGAGTAGGGTGCGTGTAGCCAAACAGTTTTCGGACACCTTTGAAATCCAGAATGGGTTGAAGCAAGGAGATGCACTATCTCCTCTACTATTTAATTTTGTACTAGCGCATGCCATTAAATCTTTAGAGAATGAGGAAGGCTTACAACTCAATGGTATTAATAAGCTGTTAGTTTATACTGATGATGTACTATTGGCCGATAGCGAGGAGACACTAAATGACAACACGCACACACTATTAAGTAACACTAAGAAATTAGGACTGGAAGTAAATATCAATAAAACTAAATATATGGTCACACGTAGAAATACATTATATAATAGAAATGGACAGCTAACGACAAATGAGGGAAATTTTGAGGAAACCACATGGAAAAAGATCTTTGGGACGGCCAAGGAAACGATGGGCTTGAGACCGAAACAGGTTGCATTAACCTAATCCTGGAAAGAAGAAGAAGAAGAAGGAAAATTTTCTTCGTATCTCTTTCTCTATTCCATGTCGAAAATAAAATTTGTTACTAGGTATGTTTCCTATTTAAAATAAGTGAGGACTGTTCCAAATACTGATATTGGAATTACTGGTCCGTTTGACATTAACTGTGTTTTTAATTTCTGCGTTAAAATAGCTGCATCTCTCTAAACTTACAGAAAAACACACTGATAAACACTGAAGAGGAATATTGCTTTATCCTCTGTTTTCAATCGTGTTATGTCAGGGTTCAGATTCAGTTATTTTTGTGATTTTTGACGATGGATCCCCATAAAAACAAACAGATTGTCACCTTATGATGTATCCCCATACGTACCACAATGATAGTCGTTGACTGTAAACGTATATTGAAATTTGGCTCGTCAGATCAAAAAGTCTACTCTATCCTATGTAGCAACAACCAATGAAATTGTTTTTCGTGTACTGGTACATGACAAAGAGAGCAATTCATTTTATTTCAATTCTGTGATCTTTCATTTATTTCGTATGTTCCTCCAATTTTGACTCAAATGTATGTGGGACAATAAAAACAATAGAGAAACGGATCATTATATCGAACGAACGGATTTTCCTCTGATATATTCTGTGATATTGTGGAAACAAAAGACAGTCTATTTTACAAACCACCATATCTGCTCATCACATGTTCACATACTATCCTTATAATTGTGATTTGTGTTACAATAACGGAAATTATTTTTTATAAATATATTACAATTGGATCAGAGACATGGACAATTAAATAATACCAAGCTAACAATTTATTAGCAGCATAGATGGATTACTGGAGAAGGTAATCGCGAGAGTCCCCGTTAGAAAACAATTAAAAACATTGAATTTAAGAAAATTATGAAAGTTAAATAATGGCCAAAGTTGTGCTCCATAAGTAATGATGCTTTATCAATTGCATGATATATATGATTTTTATTTTTATTACTTATATTTTTATCCCACAATATTCCATTGAGGCAAGCAATTTCAAATTTTCCTTTATTATTTCTATTTCTTATTTCCTCTTCATAACTTCCATTTTTACTTATTTTAATTCCTAAATATGTGATCTCACTACAAGATTTAATTGTTTCTCCATTCTCCAAAAAATTATTTTGTTCTGGTTCACCAATTAACATGGTATGGACATGTCCAGCGAATGGAAGAGGATCGGCTACCAAAATGTGTTTTGGAATGGAAACCTGAGGGAAGGCGAGGCAGAGAAGACCTAAAACCTCCTGGAGTCAGAGAATATATTATACATGAAGGAGAAACATCTACAACTAGGAGATTGGATGGACCGACAAAATTGGCTATTGGGAATCTGACGATGTCAAAGACATTAATCAACCGATGATCTCTCTATGAAGGTCAAATAAATATGTTGTAGACAATCGCAGAAAGAAAATTGAGATGATACTGATATCTCAGAAGACACTATCTGATAGAACCCTAAGAAGATATTGGAATGGAGAATAGATGAAAAAGATGAAAGAAAGGAACATAAAGAAGTTTGGATGTATGAATGGATGGAGTAAGAAGAAGTATGAGTTAACTGAGAGTTACAGATGAGAATGTTGAGGACCGCTACAAATGAAGAAGGTGAATTTCTTAAGAATGATGAAATCAATACACAGTGGATAAATTCCGAAATAAAACAATCACAGATTTTACAAATCTATGTTGGTTTGCAAATTTAATTAAGTTCCATAAATGAATTAGAAATGGCTTTGAAAACCACTAAGAATAGGAAAGCAACAGGATTAGATAATATAAATATGGAATTAATCAAATATAGTGGAATATTGTGTAAACTACGAATACT
>JASPKZ010005951.1:0-34339 GCA_030220185.1 Diploptera punctata
ACAACTAGGTCGTCAGAAAAAAAAAATACAAGAAGTTTCTGGATTCAGTGAAAGTACTGTAGAAGGCAGCATTAGTGACCCCTGACTCGCACGATCAATCAGTGCAGTGGAACACCTCAACGTGGATCTGACTCAATGACATCAAACTTCTCATACATCGATCTATTTCATTTTACACATCTGAAAAACTAACAGATTGAGACATAACACTAAATCATTTCCTGTCATTTCAAACTTTTTCAAGTGAATTTTCACTCTAGCCACGCCCGACAACGGGAATGCAATAAAAACAACTATCGAGAACATATCTCATTAATTATTTTTCATTATGGAAAAATGTTTACACATCTTTCTGTGCCTAAAATTTTATTTTTCTTCTCTATCGTCCCTATCCACCCATCCACTCCATATCCCTCCAGTCCTTCGTTCTCATTCCACTTGTCATTTCTTGCATCCACAAGTTTCGAGGTCTTCCTTTCTTTCTTCTTCTGGTGGACACCTTTCCAATGTTTTTTCGGGTAACCTTTCTTCTTGAATTCGTCGTACATGCCCTTACCAATTTAATTACTTATATATCTATATAATATGCTATTGAATATTTAATATTATTTTTTCTCGTATGACCTCATAATAATAATAATAATAATAATAATAATAATATAATAATAATAATAATAATAATAATAATAATTATTATTATTATTATATTCTATCATGGCGTAGCCCAGAGTTGAGCCTTAGTCTCTACTTTGTTAGGAATAATAGACCAAATTCATTTAGTTACCTATTTTTCCATAGATGTCACAAGTGGTATGCGGTCAGCACACCTATTTAATGAGACATCTAGCAAACAACTAAGGTATTAGTAGGATGTTTGAGATCGGTAAATTTTGCTTAGAGGACTTTTATTTCAGGCTTAAGGATTTTTTACTAGCCTGAAAATCTTCGGACTCGGTACTCACGGCCTAAAGTCCCTCCTGAAAAAAACAATTCTTCGACCGTGGCCGGGTTTGAACCCGCGTCCGTCGGAACCAGAGGCAAGGAACATCAACACTAGTCCACCGCAGCCGATAATAATAATAATAATAATAATAATAATAATAATAATAATAATAATACTTTTTATTTGTATATAGATTTTTAATGTTTACAAATCTTTCTGTGCCTAAAGTTTTATTTTTCTTCTCCACTCGTCTGCATCCATCCATTCAATTTTTCCAGTCCTCTTGTTCTCATTGCAGTTTTTATTTCTGGCATCCACGTGTTTTGAGGTCTTCCTTTCTTCTTCTTCCAGGTGGACACCATACAGTGTTTTTTTGGGAAACCTTTTTCTTCCATTCGTCGTACATGCCCATACCAATTTAACTGCTTGTATCTTATATAATCTACTATTGAATATCTAAACATCTAATAATAATATATAATAATAATAATACATAATAATAATAATATTATAATAAGAATTAATCAAATAATCTCATTAAGACTTGAAACCTTTGCTATTACATGCTTCAATGGAATCGTTCATTACACAAATATAGAAGTAAATAGATAAATAAACAGAGCAACAGTTCTAAAATTCCAATGAATAAATTTCAATTAAAGAATCAAATGAGAGAAAATGAAATAGTGGGATATTTTTTATGTGAGCTAAAAAAAGTTAAGCTAATTTCATGAGCAAACAAGTTATTCATATTTTGCGATAAAATTATTAATTTATTTGCTCAACCTAACACAAACTATGTGTAACATGTGGTGCGGGCACATATATGGAAAAAGTGTCGCTTGCAGACAGAGTGACAGTAGAGGCTAGCTGCCATTCAATACACCAACACCAAATCAATACTCAGACACTACAACCAAATATATACACCAGCTGTATTTGACGTTTGGTTTCACGTAAGATATTTTCAAGGAGCAATATCTAAAAGAACTTAGCCATTTATAAAATTCTTTCAAGATTTTCAAAGCATTCACTACATACTTGCGAATGGAAAATAACAGCATCTGCTCTTTAATATAATTTATTTAATAACTCACTCACTAACACTATCGAACCCGAAGGTTCATGGCCGCGCGAACATAACTCTCTCCATATATACCTATCCTGAGCCAATGTTTTCCAATCATTCCCTGTATTAATCCTACTTCTCTGAAATCATGGTTCATGTTAATCTCCTACCTCATTCCCACCTGGTTTTCATAAAAGAAGCTTCCATGCACATCTTTCATTCCCCCATTCGTGCCACATGTCCTAACCCATCGTAGTCGAGACCTAACTGTTCTTATATCTGGGCTCTCCTATAAAGATCGTGTAGTTCACTGTTATGTATTCCCCTTCTCTCCATTCACATGTCGTTCCATCTCTCTTTGGTCCAAAAATTTTCGTAAGAACTTTATTCTCAACATACTCGTATCTCCTTTCCTCTCTTAAAGTAAGAGTCCACATTTCGCATCCATATAATATAACTGGTAGAATAATAGTTTATATATTTTCAGTTTAAAACCCTTTTTTTAAGGAGTTGGGACGTCAAGAGTCCTGTAATGCATAATAGCATGCATTTCCAGAATTGACCTATGTTTAATTTCGTTGTGCATCTCATTCCTATTTGTGATTATTGTTCCTAGGTATTTTTGAATTACTGAAAATATATAAAACTATTATTCTACCAGTTATATTATAGGGTGCGAAACATGGACTCTTACTTTAAAGAGGAAAGGAGATAACAATATTTGAGAATAAGAACTTAGGAAATTTTTGGACCAAAGAGAGATAACAACGGGTGAATGGAGAAGACTACATAACAATGAACTACATGGTCCTTTACAGGAAGCCAGATATAATAAGAACAGTTAAGTCTCGTAGACTGCGATGGCAGGACATGTTGCACGTAAATGGGGAATGAAAGACTTGCATGGAAGCTTCTTGTAGGAAAGCCAGAGGAAAAACGACCAGTTGGTAGACCCAGAGAATGAGGTGGGAGAATAACATTACTATGATTTGAGGGAAGTAGTTATACAAGGAATGCTGGAAAGCATTAGCTCAGAATAGGGATTTGGAGAGCTTATGTCCGTTCGGTCATTAAACGCCTACGGTTCGATTGCCGATGGCCATGAGAAGTAAGTAAGTAAGTAAAAAGTGTTTGAATCATCACTACTTCTCGCAACTTCCCCTCATTTGTCATTAACTATCAATTTCTTTATAGATAGGCCTAATGCATTTCATTCACGATGCGGGGGTGGGCAACCGCCGCCCACACTGACCGAAATTCCATGAGATATGAACAGAAGTAAAAAAACGTTTAAAATGTGAACGGGTGTGCATGCCAGCGCTCCCCAAAACGCCGACGAACGACACTTAGCTCAGAAGTCCATTCTATGTTTTGTATTAAGGTTTACACTCATTTTAACAAAAGAACTGTCCCTAACGACTTGAAATGAAATGTCCCACTGCAATATGACGTGGACTATACTATCGACAGAGAGAATTTTAAACATACCGCGCCATCTTAACCAAGACGGGAGGGTTCGGAGTGATCTGTCAATCTAGAATTCTAGAGGATGTAACACCACGCAGCGACATCCTTCTCCAATCAATTACCTACGTCACGATCGATCATTTCCCAACTGTTTCTAACGTTAATACTCTGCCTCATAATCTGCATCCAATTCATACAGGTGTGAATCAATTAAATAGACAATATTTCCAATATTTCATAATGGACAACAATACTCTGGAACAAGAACAAATGTTAATTATTTTAGGTTGTAATTTTAAACCATAAACGCAAAAACTGAAAGAGATGTAAATATGAAACTGTCAAGATTTCAAATGATATGTGGAACTATACAAAAAAACATTCAATAATAAAACAAGAAGAGATACTAGAATGAAGTTTTATAAAACATTGGCAGTTCCTGCATTACTTTATGAGAAGTGAAACATTGGAAATGACCAGAAATTACAAAGCAGATAGAAAGCGTAGAAATGAACCTCCTTAAAAGAACAAAAGGCTGCTCAAGAATGGATCCGATTAAAGAATGAAAATATAAGAAAAGAGTTAAATATATATCAATTGAATAATAAAATCAAAGAATATAGAGAAAAATGGTTTAGACATGTAGAAAGAATGAACGTAACAAGATTACGAAAGCAGCATTTTAAGCCAAGAGTTTCAAGGAATGTAGGAAGGCCAGTGAAAAGATGACAGAACAACTGTGAGGCGGAACAGGTAATTTGCCTAGCCCGTGAAGTGAAGAAGAAGAAGATATTCCAACCATTTGCAGAATATTTGAATTAATGTCAAGAAGAAACTAACTAACTAACCATTGGCACTATCGAACCCGTACGTTCATGGCCGCGCGGACATAAACTCTACATACATCCCTATCCAGAGCTAATGTTTGTCCAATCATTCCCTGCATAATCTACTTTCTTTAAATCATAGTTAATGTTATTTTCCCACCTTATTCTTGGTCTACCTGCTGCGCGTTTTCCTTCTGGTTTTCCTACAAGAAGTTTTCATGCCCTGATTTCCCATTCGTGCCACATGTGCCCTGTCCCTCCCATCGCAGTCTACGAAACTTCAAGAAGAAAAAAATAGAAAATTACATCAAAATAAGAAATATTGGTCTTCTTTTTGTTTCTGCGCCCATGACGTGTTCCATCCACAATTGAGAGTTCCTCCATATATTTTTTATGGTCTTCCAGGTGTCCTTCTCTCATCCTCTGGTAACTTATATCTTGCTATGTGTACAATTATAACTGGTGTCATGCAGAATATATGTTGATTCCATTATTTTTACTCAAAAACAGTTTAAAAAGGAACTCACTTCATATTTCCTTAGACAACATAATAATATTATATTGTTTAAATATGAAGTGATTTTATATAACCGTTACATGGGGATGAAACTTTTTCATGGAATTTTGGCCAGTATGGGACCGGTGTCTACCCAGCATCGTGAGGCATTTGGGTAGTTACATTAAGTAGCGGCTTCAGGTTGAGGGACAACGGCCTATCAGCCCGGAAGACGAACCATATATACTTTTATTATTCCTATATATTTTAAACTTGCTTTACCAAGCAATTTAATTAATCTAATTATAGGTTATTATTTTTGTTATGATTATTATTATTACTATTTTTCTTTATTTCCCTTGTAACATTGTGTAGCCATATATCTATTATGTATCATTAATCAACATGTAGATAATTCATAATTCTTATTGTACGTATAATTTAATACTGGTGAAGTGGAAGAGAAGACCTTACTGTCTTAACTCCATCAGGTAAATAAATAAATAAAATAAATTCAGCTTATTGCCTGCATATTCAGCTGCCTTCTTAGTTTTAATTTCTAATTTGATTTTTCCTTGATTTACGTACAATCTGGGGGCACGCCGTAGCGTAGTGGTTAAGGCACTGAGCTACAAGCCGGAAGGTCGAGGGTTCAAGTCCCGGTGGGGTCAGGATTTTTAAACTGACCCAAACCTTCTGGCGGCACTATGGCCCTGGGGTCGACTCAGCCTTTAACGGAAATGAGTACCAGACGCTTGTTCTGGGGGTAAAGGCGGCCGTCACGCAGGGCTGACACCCGGCTGACATCAAGTGCCGATTGTCCAGAAATAGTGGGAGCCTTAACCTTCTACTACTGCCCCAAGGGCCTCCTGAGGCCTGTAGTGGGATTACTTTACTTTACTTACGTACAATCTTCCTCAGAATATTGATTTAATTTGTTTCTAAAATTTGTTTTGTTTTAACAGTATCTGCTCTTGTTCCGGAAGCATAGGGGAAGCAAGGAAAAAAATCATTCTCCTCCGTCTTGTTGTTTTTCCTACCATTCTTCAGGACATACAAATGCTAAAGAGACTTCTTCCCTTTTCTTCATATTTGTATAATGATGTGAACAAGATTGTTGGAATTCTTAGGCCTAAGTCTGTTTTTTTTAACATAGTATACCCTTTTCAATTAAGCTATTTTATGTGTACAATTTTGGACGTATTACTGTTTTGTATAATTATTTCTTGTTTTGGTATCTTTATTTAAGTACTTGTTTTTCCATATGATATCATTCATACACCCAGCCACTCTCGCTGCTTTATTAGTCTGATGTGTAACTTCATTATAAACGATCTAAAATAAGAAATATCAATACCAAATATGAAAATCATCATTCAGGTTTGTTACAACCAATTAGTTTTTTCCACGTTTTACGACCATGTTAGTCATTAACTTTAGGTTTCTGCCCTGCATGGCATCATCACTCCAACGCTTCTCCTTCGTTTCCATCCGCCCATGGAAATCCAATTCCATGTATTTCTTGGTCATCGATCTTCCTCCATTCTTTCTAGATGGTTTACGGGATATATATTTATTTTGTTAAATTTCTTACTAATAAATAAGGTGAGTCTGTTGAATCTTACCTCATAAGAATTGAGCTCTTTTAGGACATGTCTCAAAACAATTTGTTTTATCATCAGCGTTTTCATACTGTCGATTTTTAAAACGTTTTTTTTTTTTTTAAACCGCCTGAATGTCTACTCCTGCTCCATATTTTGGCGGTCAAAGAACTTTGCAATATCAATCCCTCTCCTTGGAAATTTCAAAATTCATGATTCTATCCTTATTCTTCTGGATGTAGATCTTCCCCCAAATGGTGAGTTCTTCACTAATTTTTTAAAATAATTTTGTGTTTACATCTATTTTATGTTTTTCTGGCCAAAGATGAGCAGCCACTGCAGATTTGTTTTTACATTTCTAACGTGTTTCTCTGCTATAATGGTTAAATTTATTTTTTGTTTTCCATACGTATATTTTATCAACAGTAATCAAACAAGAGGTTGTGTTTTAGCGACAAAGTCGCGAGTGATTTTGCCTAATGAAAACTCAACCTCGCGTTGCATTTGGAGCGACTATTTAGCGAATAATATAACAACAGAAATTAAAAATAATCATAATGTTTAATATTTACCAAATGTGAGGTTATGTATTCCGATCTTACTTCCGGGCGATTTTTAAGCCAGCTGTTTAGTTATAAATAGCATATATTTTACTGTTAAATCTCTTTGGGCTTGGAAACAACAATAACAGATGATTGTATGAGAAATAACTATTAACAATAATGCAGATTCATTATACAACATTTAATAATTTTTTAGAGCAACAGAACTAACCTAAAATTCATCGGAGAACATATTGTTTAAACAACTCACCTCATAGGATTCATGCTTCCATGAAATCGCGATTTCAAACATAATCATGTTCATCGTCAGCCATAACTCCGACTGATGAAATTCTTCGGCCGTCAACTATTCTATTGTCGCCATCTTCAGTGCTGCCATCTATGGTTGAATTTATGAACTTCGAAATCAATGTAATTTCGATAGGGATATCAAAATTCATTGATCCCTAACGAAATTACATTGATTTCGAAGTTCATAAATTCAACCATAGATGGCAGCACTGAAGATGGCGACAATAGAATAGTTGACGGCCGAAGAATTTCATCAGTCGGAGTTATGGCTGACGATGAACATGATTATGTTTGAAATCGCGATTTCATGGAAGCATGAATCCTATGAGGTGAGTTGTTTAAACAATATGTTCTCCGATGAATTTTAATGATTATACCTCATAATGTTTACTTCCCAACATTAAATAAATAGAACTAACCTTTTTTATGGTAATTTTTGAAGCTGTTTTCTTTTGTCATTTCTCCCTGTACCATATCGATCGTACATTGTTGAATCGATGTCCTTGTCAGAGAAGTTAATTTGCGGAGATATCTCTCATTACGAACAGGAAGAAGCGAAATTATCAACAGGAAGAGGAAAAATTATCAACAGGAAGAGGCAAAACTATCGGTTATGAGTTAAATAGTGACAATAAGCACAGTTTCAATTTATCATGTTAACTTATTTAAACACGTCGGACCACAGAGGAAACAAACCTATCGTAAACCTTTTGAATATTCTTGTATAATTTAACAGAAATTTAAATAATTTGTACTGATTAATTGTTCAACTACTTTATAAAATATGTAAAATACATTGAAATAATGTATCTTATGATACTTTGCCAATTTAAGGGTTAATTAAACTATATGATATACATTGCGACGAACCAAATACGGCGGTGGCTAGTCATTTTTAAATCTAGTTTTTCAGGTAAATCCCCACTTATAATGGTCGGATTTCGCTGATTTGTTTCGAGAATAGCTTCTTCTCTTTATTTTAATAGTAGATATTGAGTTTTATTGTAAAACATCAACAATTGCGACCATTACAGCGATTTTTAAATTTCCGTTTCAGGTGAACTCCCACACCTAGTGGTTCACTTTTACTGGTTAACGTAAAGAGTGCTCTCAGGTGTACAATATTATATAAGTATGGTTATTATTTAACTAAATATTGTATTAACATTGATTAAAATAGCTTAAAAGTTAAAATGTAAATTGAATTGAAAGTGAGTGAAATAAAGTACAAGCAATTCTATTTTAAAATGAATTCCCGTTCCACATCAGCATATTGTTAATGACAGCAGTACTACGTCAAACTTGTTACAGGAGTTTATTAATCAAACGAGAGTCATTAAGTTCTTGAACTTAGTTTTAATAGATGACGCAAGAAACATTTGATCCTGACAAGAAAAATATAAGTTTATATTTTGTTGCTTAATTTACTGTAATTTTAGTTTATTAGAGAAAAATACAGTCTGAATATTTCGGCATGATTGTCCGTATAATATTAGTCTTGTTCAGAATGCATATATGAGCGACTCATATTATTTTCATCTTAAACATTAGTGTTGTCTCGGAAGTGGCTCCAAAATTGAGATCATAATTTATCCAGGGAAGCCCTATGATCTCGTGTGGTCAAATAAGTATTAACTAACTGTAACGCAATCTTCTGGGAGAGATTTTGAGTGGTGGGTCCTGAGTCTGAAGATTTTCGGACTCGTAAAAGAATCTCAAGTCTGAATGGATAAGATCCCTTAGCAATACATTAAACCTATCTTCATGCCCCCCTAAAAGAATAAAATTGTTTTCTGCTAGATGTCTCCTCGAGAAGATGTACTAACTACGTATCTCTCTCTGACTTGTGTATCAGAACTAACAGCGTACGTATCTGAATTAGTCTGTAATAAGCAATTTCGCTTCGAGTGAAGCAACCCATTCCCCCACAATCGGACGACTGGGAAACAATAAACATCATCAACTGAAACTCGATTATTAATATCCATTCGAGAGTTTTTCACGGCCCTGTCCTGAGCTATCCTTCTCTGTTCCAATCATTCGCTCTTTACTTCACCCCTTAAACCCCATTCTCCGCAGAAAACGAGGTACATATTCGCTTCATAACTCATATATTATATATAGATTGCAATTTTTTGTACATCTCTTGGCTGGTTATCTTTTGTTAACATTTATGAATAGTAGAGGAATACATTTTGCCCTTCACCGTTAGTGTTAACACAAGTGCCGTTATATTTTGTTCGTTTTGAATTGTCTGAGAATAGATAATATCAATTTTAAGTGACTTAAATCCGGTTCATGGTGAAATGAATTGAACTTTAAAACCTGAACCGAATGGGTTAATAAATCATTTTACTTCTCTGCAATTCTCTCGCCTCGTTCTCTCCACCCTCTGTTGGTTATATTTCTACTTCTGTAATTAATAAGGTCAGTTCTCCCACTCACTCCAAATGGGAGTAAATCTATCCTATAACACGGTCTAATTAATCTGTGGTTTTCCAACCCAATGACAGTCGTGTTTCAACCTCGAATTCTCTTTACCAAAATAAAGAAAGCTCCTCCTTGTCCAATATTCTGAACAGGTCAGAGCATTAATTTACAGTGACTCCTGTACGCTCCAACAAATACATTGAATATAGCAAATAATAAGCAGACTCCTTCGAACTACACATTTTGATAATTGTGTGTTCAACAATTGTGTTTTAAATAATGATTTAACCCGAGTTGTTCCCTAAAAGAATAACCTCCAATGTTTGGTTCGAAATATACAGTTTGATGTGTTTAATTTTTTTTCTTCTCGTCTAGGGTTCGATTATTTACAAATCTCTGCGATCTTAGTGGGTCATCGCTGATTGCGATCCTATTTGACAATAAATAATATGATCAACTTACAGTCAATGAACATAACCACACATATCTGATTATTTTGAAACATCCCCGTTTATATTAAATATATAATTATTTAAAATACCGATAACTATATAAAATTATTATCTATGTAGTAAAGAGCTTAATTTTATTCGTTAAATAGTCCTAACAAATGCCACTCTTGGTTTCCAAACCCTGTAGATAAATTGGAAATAACTCGTGCCATTACTTATGATAAATAATTTTCCTAAAAATATTCTTAATCCAACATCGATGAGCAAACTTCAATGTCATATTAACTCTCTCCCCCTGGTCTTCTACAATAATTTTCCTTGTCACTCTTCCATCTTTATAGTACTGCACCCATTGTGTCTACAGACCTTGAACGCCTATGCGTCGTGTCAATATGAATGACTCTGAGCCTAACTCAATAGCACTATCGAATCAAGAGTTTCAAGGCCGCACGGACATAACCTCTCTATACACTCCTAACCTGAACTAATGCTTTCCAATCATCCCCTGTATAATCTGCTTCCCTCAAATCATAGTTAATATTATTCTCCCAACTCATTCCTGGCGCTTTCCTTCTGGGTGTCCTACAAGAAGCTTTCATGCCCCTCTGTTATTCCCATTCGTGCCACATGCCTGTCCATCACAGTCTACGAGAATTAACCTTCTTATTATATCTGGTTTCTTATAAAGATCATGTAGCTCACTGTTATATTGTATGTGTTAATAACAGAGATATAAGATCGTTCAGTCAGTATATTGATATCACATGCTCAGAATATAGGTTCCCTCAGCCGTCATAGCTGATTTTGCTAATCTGTCTCTACTTAACGTAGTTCAAGTTAACTTGGAGGGGGCAGGTGTTGTACTGGCCAAAATTTCCTGAGAAAATGTCTTCTTCCATAGGTAGTTCTGCACTAAGTCATAATGCCTTCAACTTCTCGGCTACAAGGATGTGGAAAATCTTAAGTTACATATTTTTTTGGTTTATTTTACTCGCTTCGATTCAAGTTTAAAGTTTGTTAATTATTGAGTTGAAGAGAAGGATAAACAAGTGACAACTGTGAACTGTCGATAGTGATACATCATAATCAATATGCAAGAACACGTGTGCACCGTCATCATTCATTAAACATCTAATTAACAACTCCACTTCCCCACCTGTACACTCACAAACACAAATCTAGCGTAAGTACTCCCAATCTGCAGCAGCTACTTGTATTTATTACAGCTACCCGAATTCTTTGCGATGGTTTCAAACATGGGCTCGAATCAACGTATGCTAATAAATTAAATTAAGATAATCGTGTAGAAACATTATGGGAGTTAATGACCAATCACATTTCAATGATTTTTTATTTACAACCAACCATAGTCGTGTTTCGCCTAGAATTTACCAACTAAAGTTTATCATAATAAAGAAAGCACCTCCTTTTTAACATTCTCAATAGGTCATAGCATTATTTTGCAGTGACTGACTCTGTAAGAAATACGGCTACCAGATTGTATATATAGTGCATGAATGTCAACACATAGCACATTCGGGAGTTAATATAAAAACATTTGTAGCAATTGATTATACCACAAAAAAAAACACGGTTTGCACTTTCTTAAATGTATTTTCCCCAGATAATAACATTCGAGAAAAATATAATTGTCATATTTACATCATAGGACCAGAAATGAATTAATATATAGTTTGATGTGTTTCATTTTTTCTCCACTGGAGTGCATTCTTACAATATTGCGTTCCTTTGGCAATACATAATATCATCTGGTTGCAGTGATGAACAAAAGAAGCAAATGAAGCGTACCAATCGTTTCTCATTTGTTTTAAAACATCTCTGTTTACATTAAATATATAAATATTTTAAAATAATTATATTTAAATAATGATTTGTGAGTAAACAGCTTAAGTTTATTCATTAAATAGTCCTAACAAATGCCACTCTTGATTTCCAAATTCTCTAGATAAACTCACTCCTCACTTTGTGAGTCGTGAATTTATCGATAATTTGGAAAACACTCGTGGCGTTACTTATGATAATCTTTCGGACCATAGAGACCAATAGACAGATGAATGTAAAAGATTTCATGGGAAACCATAATATTACAAAAAAAATAAGTCCCATAGACACTTGAAACTTTTAAATCATGTTTATACAATTATTTGTTGTATACTTAATTTTTCTCGAGAACTAAATATATTTTATGTCGTTAATAGGGTTTTTCTCATTTTTGTACATTCCTAATTTTATATTTCACTCGTTTAAATCTAGATTAAATCAAAATATATTGTAAATCATAATTATATTGTAGATATATCATGCAACAATTTTGTTCATCCTAATTTAGATGTAAGCATATTTTAATTATTTCCTTCGTAGGGTAAAATGATGCACAAATCTGCAAAGAAATTAAGATATGAGATGAATTGAATATATACAACTTAAATGAGAAAATAGAGGAATATAAAGACAATTGGAGAGCCCACCTGGATCGTATGAATAACGAAAGAATCCCAGCACTAGCGTATAACCATCAGCCTCAAAGAAGAAGAGATGAGGGACGTCCGAGGGAGAGATGGTTCTAACAGTATGAAGATGGAACAGGCAAGATTGCCTAATCCCTGCAAGGTAGATGATGATGCTTTTTTCTAACCTGGTTGAGTGGTAGACAACAAGGTCTTAAGGCCTTAACTCTAATATGTAAAATAAAGCAATTATTACAGACTGCGATGGGCAGGGCATGTGGCACTGGAAAATGAAAGAGGTATACGGAAACGTCTTGTAGAAACAAGATGTAAAGCACCCAGTAGGTAGGCTAAAAATGAGGTGGGAGAATAATATATGATTTGAGGGAACTTAATTATACAGGGAATGATTGGAAGACATTAGCTCAGGATAGGGACGTATCGAAAGCTTATATGCACGCGGCCAAGAGCGTCCGAGTTCCATAGTATCAGTGAATTATATAATTATGTGGGTGTTTATATGGTGTATGAATGTATTTATGTGCCTGGAGCTATTTCATGCAACCTTGATACATATATGGATTAGAATTAGGGGAAAACGCTGTAAGGGGCAAGATGCCACTAACACACCTAGGGGAACGAGAGGGGACGATATATAAAAAATATCACACATACACACACACACACACACACACACACACACACATATATATATATATATATATATATATATATATATATTACCAGTTTTCAAAATTTGGAAAATTTTGATATTTTTGGGAAAAAAAATCCCAAGACTATCTTTAGAAACTCTGTTCTGAAATTTTGGATTTAGACCGGATTTAATTGCATTGTAAACTCCGACCACCCTCTACATTGTATTTTAGCAGTTTTCAAAATTTCTAAAATTTCACATTTTTGGGAAAAACACCGAGACTATAGCCTTGGAAAAATCAATTCTGAAATTTCGGAATTGGACCGGATTTTTTAATTATACGGATATATATTAGGGTGTTCCAAAGACATAAAGGGTTTTTTGCGCAAAATTAAATACGCATGCCTTCTTTTCTTTTTTCAGTGTGACCTTAATAACTCAAATAACAAATATTATTGCGATTGGATCATGACAACCCGCGCCGATTTCATGCCAAATATAAGGCATGAAAATTTGTATTCCGACTGGGTTAGTATAGAAGGATTCTAAAACTAAAGTTTATTTAGTAAATAAAAACATCAATATGTCCAAAACGTATAACTATTTACTATTTTACAATAAGAAAACCATTATCGTTCAAATTTTATTTTCAAAGTTTGCAAGCACTGACACGTTTGGAAGCAAGTCGACACGGTTTGCCGTGGGCCTACATACACCAAATTGTACTTACAATTGTTTTAACACCTATTCATTAAATCATCAAGAATTGGAACCCTATTTTACAAATGTATGTCAGGGTTGTAGTTACATATAAAAGGAAATTGAAGATACACATAATTACAAAATATAAATTAAACAAAAATAACAAATGAACGAAAC
Organism: Diploptera punctata; assembly: GCA_030220185.1. Taxonomy (NCBI): domain Eukaryota; kingdom Metazoa; phylum Arthropoda; class Insecta; order Blattodea; family Blaberidae; genus Diploptera; species Diploptera punctata. The sequence goes on from JASPKZ010005951.1 coordinate 14,142, forward strand.
AAGAAGAAATGAAATTAAAACTTATAAAATAAGTAGTAGGCTAACAAGATTAATTACAATGTGGTGAAAATAGTATTTACAAATGTTTTAAATGCTGTGTAACAACATTTCTGTTTTAAAATACCAATTATTGGATGGCGTAATAATAGATTACATTTGTTTTGACATTGTACAAATACATTAAGAGGGTATGCGTTAAAAATAAAATACATCGAATTTTTGGGACATATAGTCCTACATAATATATATATATATATATATATATATATATATATATATATCCATCCATAGTAATTCTGCCCGAAGGCAGGTCCTTCACTGCAATCATAGCATTTTCATGCTATGCTTGCAGCTTGACTAGGGAATTGTAGGTGTGATAGCTTCCTGTTGCTTTCCACAGCGATGAAGGATGATGATGATGATAATGATAAGGATGATGATGGCCATATGATTTCGGGGACCGTTTGGGCCTTAAAGTTTTCCTGACATTTGTCTTAAAGGTGAGGAAAAACCCCGATAAAAACCTCACCCAGAAAAACTGCCCTGACGGGGATCGAACCCGGGCCCGCTGCGTGACAAGGCAGCACGCTACCTCGAGACCACAACGGTGGAATATATATATATATATATATATATATTTTCTATATAGGCCTATAGCAGTAAAATTCTGGAACAAATTCAATGCAATTTGGTAGAGATATAGGCCTAATTTGCAAATTGGGGGAAAAAAATAATACTATTGTGTGCGTAAGAGACTCGTAGGGTCCACATAAAGCGGTGAAAAAAGCCGGTATCAGCGTCAAAATAATAGTTTTTGAATCGTTAATCTTTTTTATGACGCCCGATGACATTTAAGCCCTCGTTCGAAACCATTATACCGAGAGCTTCAGAAGGGGAGAACAAAAGTGTCAAAAGTGACAGGGAACACTGTCGAATTCATCATTTTCGGAGTTGTTCAGCTGATTATAAAGAAGAAATTGGGATAAATACCACATTGCCAGGTGCATAAGATGCACTCTTTGCCTTAAAAATTCTTTTAAGTGTGAGGTGGGTCTTATATAACGAAGATGCAGATCATTGTCCTCTTTTCAAAGTCATACGCACTCGTTTTTTTTTCTTTCACAAAAAAAAGAAGGAGGGAGAGAAAGGGAAAGAAATAGAGAAATTGAAAAAGAGAGAGAATGAGAGTGAAAGAAAGAGATGGAAAGAGGGAGAGGGAAAGAGAGTGAGAGAAAGAGGAAGAGGGAAAGAGATGAAACGAATGAGAGATTGAGAAAGAGAAAGGAGGGGGAAGGAGGGGAGACAGAAAAAGAGATTGAGAGAAAGTGAGCGAGGAATAGGGAAAGAGAGGGAGAGAAAGTGAGCAAGAGAGGGAGAGGGAGGAAGAGGGAAAGAGGAAGGAAGAGGGAAAGAGAGAGGGAGAGAAAGAGGAAGAGAGACAGATTGAGAAAGAGGGTGGCATATTGAGAAAGAGAGAGAGAGAGGGAAAGAGGGCGACAGAGTAAGAGAGTGAGAGAAAATGAGAGAGGAATAGTGAAAGAGAGAGAGAGAGAGAGAGAGAAAGAGAGTGAGCAAGAAAGGGAGAGGGAAAGAGAGAAATAAGAGAGGGGGACAGATTGAAAAAAGGGTGATTGAGAAAGAGAGAGGGGGGGAGAGAAAGAAAGAGTGAGAAAAATAGAGAGGGCGAGAAACAAAAAGACAAAGAGAAAGAGAGTGAGAGGAAGAGAATGAAATAGAGAAAGAGAGAGATAGAATCTAACACATAAAGTAGAGTAAAAAAAAAGTAATATATTTAGGAACAAAATAACCATGTTTGTAGTGATATGTCGCCAGATGGCGGTGATATGTATAATAAGAGGCACGCGTATTGCGTACGTAAAGCAGTAGCCCTTTATATAATTCAGGATAACGATCCGACTTGGGAGATGGTAGGTCCGTAAACTCAGTGTCCCCAAGCAATAACTGTTCCTAACTTCAGAATATCTAAATATTTAATTAGAATCGTCGACCAGAGATCAACGTAGCAACCACCACTAGGTACAATGTCTAGACACGAGTTTCCAGGGTATATTACTCTTTCATATTATATCAATATACACTGAAATCAAACAATTGTGGGTATTAATTTTGTCATTTTTAAATAGTGGTCGCATGAAAATCACAACACCTATTATCCGTACAGTTCCATTTTTTTGTCTATTTTAGCTAATTCGGAAGGAATGAAGCTATTGAGCTTCATATCATAAAACTATTTTTTTTTAATCTTTACAGATATTCACCGGTAGTATTTAAGGTTAGTATACACGGAAAATTGCCTAGACCAAAATTCATATATATATATATATATATATATTATCCATCTCTAGAAATTCTGCACTGTAATTAGGGAATTATAGGTGTGGTAGCTTTTCACACCTGTGAAAGATGATGATAATGATAAGGATGATGATGATGATGATGGCCGGATGATTTACGGGGACCGTTGGGCCCTAAGCTTCCTGACATTTGTCTTACAGATGAGGAGAAACCCTGAAAAAACCTCACCCAGGAGCCTGTCCGACCAGGAATCGAACCCGGGCCGCTGCGTGAGAATGCAGCACGCTAACTCGAGACCACAGCGGTGGACTATATATATATATATATATATATATTATATATATATATATATATATATAGTAAATCAATTTTAAGCGGAAATCTTTCACAGCGTTGCAGCGGCTCTCACTTTTCCCGCTATTGTACTTGCTCCGGCGGGGAGCGTGTTCTGTTACTACCGGCAAATGAAGACAGAAGCTACGAAATACAAATAACTCCACAACTAATTTAGATTATTATAAAAAATAGGCCTACACATAAAGGCTTATTGCTCACCATTTATTTGTGATACTGTTGTAAATGACCTGTTTCCTGCACCAAATGTTTTAATGATTTTCTAGGACTTACTCCCAATCGCACCCGAATATCATCAGTTTTCCTATTGATAAAGCGTGCCCTTCACGCTTCTTCGGTATGTCACAAACTGAACCTCTTGTATGCCACTTTTCATCAACTTCTCAAGGCATGATTTTGTAGGAATCGCATAGTCAGGATTTTTTTAATATTTTTATAAAATCTCTTCTATGGTATTTCTCAATAAGTAACATTCCACTAAATGAATTCGCTGTTCAACCGTATACTTCATTTTCGACTACTTTGTTATGTAACACAAAACAACAAGCTACATGCGTCCCACTACAACTCACTGAAGCAATTAACCGCTGAGATGTTGTGTACAACTTGTCTCCCATGCTGCGATCGGACTGCTCACGGCAGCAGAATGATGCGAGGTTTCCTCTTAAAATGGATGTCCTATATATATATATATATATATATATATATAAACTTAGAGATCTCGCGTTCAAATCCCGGTTCAGATTTTATTTTTTCTTTTTATGTCACATTTGGTTTTCATTGTAAAATGTCAGAATTTAATTGCAATATCGATATATATATATATATATATATATATATATATATATATATATATATGCATGTATGTCCTATATTTGTCATTTAACGCTCCAGTGCTCCGATTTTTGTTTCATCCAAACAAAATTTGGCATATAGCGATTACTTAAAAAAAGTAAAGTCGAGTTCATTAATCTGCAAAATCGGACCATTAGGTGTAGGAGTCCACTTGAAAAAAATTAAAATTGTTCAAGCGTTCACAATTTTAGGTGTTAAGGAACGAAACTCGGTATATGCTTTTAAAATAAAACGAAAAAGATATTCTCAAAAAATCTCAGGGAAATCCAACTACCAGAAGTGGAGCTTTATCTGAAACCAAAATTAAAAAAAAATGCTCTAGCAGCCGCCATGTGTTCGCTACATCTTCTACTGAAGATGGAAGCTGGTTTCTGAAAGGCCTACAATTTTAAAAATTTTAACGTAGTTGATGAAGACGGCACCTGTCAAGTTATTTCGTTACTTTTAATATTTTACTTGATGACTATTCACCATAACGGAATTATATTTAACTAAACTAACTCACTGGCACTATCGAACCCGTAGATTCATGGCCGCGCGGATATAAGCTCCCCATACATCCTAATCCTGAGCTAACGTTTTCCAATCGTCCCCTGTATAATCTACTTCACTCAAATCAAGGATAATGTTATTCACCCACCTCATTGTTGGTCCACCAACTGGACCTTTTCCCTCTGGTTTTCCTACCAGAAGCTTCCATGCACCACTTCCATCCCTCTTTCATGCCACATGTCCTGCTCATCGCAGCCTACGAGACTTAACTGTTCTTATTATAACTGGCTTTTTATACATTTTATATGGCTCACTATTATTAACTTTCTCCATTCACCTGTCTGGAGAATTATATTATGCATTTTATTAGTAATGACTTTATATTTTAATATTTTGTATTTACGAGCTGGTAACACTCAGTCTACATTTCCACTGTTGGTAACACTGGTGTCATTTAAAACACAGCAATTTATATTATCCACAATTTAGTTGCATGAATGTTTTCTTTCCCAGAGCTGTTAAATGGTTATTGGCTGTACTTCGCCGCTGGTATTTATCTTGCAATTTGTAAATAAAATAGGATTTTATGTGAAAACCGAACAGCTGAATCGTTAGATGATAAATAATTGCACGAAAAACATAAACAAATTAACTAACACATTCACAAACATTAAATGCAGTTCAGATTATTGCGCATTAGAATTCAGCAATTCCTAAAATACGTATATAAGCAAAATGTATGCACAATGAACTAAAATATTAACTTTTGGTAATTTTAAAAATATTCTGCTTTGCTATGTACTAGGGCATTCGATAAATGATGGCAACACTGTTGAAAATCTGCGATCCTATTTGTGACGATTTTTATTCTTGTAGTATGTTGTTAGAAGTCTTTGTTGTATAAATCTGTAATATTAAAAGTCTCAAAATAGCAATATTTACGAATACATGAACTATTTGTCACATTTAGTAAGTAATACCGCCCTAAAATATGTTTCGTAGAAGGTGGGACTGGAAAGTACTCGAACATCCACCAAATTGATGATCTTGAAGAAGATTTCCGGGTCGTGGTCTTGAGGCTTGAAGTTCCCCGACGTTTCGCCAGAGACTGCGTCCGGCATCCTCAGGGGTTGTCTTGAGGATGACGGACCCAGTCTCTGGCGAAACGTCAGCGAACATCAAGCCTCAAGACCACGGCCTACAGATCGGAAATATTCTTCAAGATCTACATAATAACTCCGGCGTGACGTGAAAGTCTAAGTCAATACATCCACCAAATTATTTTTGGAAATTTTATAGAAAGTGCTTGTCGTCCAAACTCCTGTAAAAAAGTTAAATTAAAAATATAAAACTGTTATTATTCTCTCTATGGATGCAAGTCATGGACTCTCATTTTAAGGGAGAACAGGAGATTAGGAGTATTTGAGAATAAAGTTCTTAGGAAAATTTTTGGACCAAAGAGAGATGAACAGACAGATGAATGGAGAAAACTACACAACAGTGTATGGTCTTTATAGGAAGCCTGTTATAATGAGAACATCTAAGTCTCGTAGACCGCGATAAACAGGACATGTGGCACGAATTGGGAATGAAAGAGATGGGTGGAAGCTTCTTCTAGGAAAACCAAAGGGCAAACGCCCAGTTGGTAGACGAAGAATGAAGTGGGAGAATAACATTAACCATGATTTGAGGGAAGTAGATTATACAGGGAATGATTGGAAAGCATTAGCTCAGGATAGGGATGTATGGAAAGCTTCTATGTCCGCGCGACCATGAAAATAGTGTTCGATAGTGCCAGTGAGTTAGTTAAGTGTGTTTTGCATGCTTCTAAGTTATGAAACCAATTCAAATGACATTGTCTCTTTTTCTGTGACATCTTTGCAATTTGAATCCGTGCATAAAGACGTAGTGAAGGGGAAAAAAAGTACAGTAGAGGCAATGTCATACCTTCCTGAGTAATTCCAGTATTATGCATTATGATACATAGCATGACATGCTTGCTTTTACAGCCTCGGCTTCTGGAACAATGACGCTAGCTCATAAAACCTGCCAGTTTTTATATCATAAACCTCACGAAAATGTGAGATTTTTTACAGGAATTTCCTTTTGTCTCGCCACTAAATATAAGGATCATGTCCCATCAGCAGAGTCGTGCTTTCTGCATATTTCATCATATAACCACAGTTTATTGGTGAAAATGGAATCACTTCCCCCACAAGCACATATTACCTTCACACTTTATTTAAATAGCTTCTTTATTATTTTGGCTATTATATCATACCCCAAATGGAAACCAATGACCAAACACGTTTCAATGAATTTTGTTTTACAATCGTTGGCAGTAGTGTTTCACCTCGCTCTTTATCGATTTCTCTTTATCACCTCCTGCTTTTGTGATAAAGAAAGCTCCTTTTTTAATATTCCGAACAGCTCAGAGCTTTATTTTCTAAAAAAATTCATTTAATATAGCAGATAATGATCAGATCCGTTGATTTTACTGAGTTGTTTACTAAAAAATTAATTAATAACCCGTAATGTTGATTATGATATATAGTTTGATGTGTTTCATTATTTCTCCACTAGAGAGCATTCTTACAATATTGCGATCCTACTTGGCAATAAATATATAATCAAGTTGTACCGAATATACATAAACACACATTTCTGATTTGTTTTGAAATATCGCTCTTTAATTCGATGTATACATATTTTAAAATACCGGTAACTATATTAAATAATGACCTTTCAGTAAACAGCTAAATTTTATTCGTTAAATAGTCCTAATAAATGCCACCTTTGATTTCATCCTCTGGATAAATTGGAAATTACTCGTGGCATTACTTATGATAGCTAACTACCTGAACTAAAATAATTCTGGAAGGAAACTCATTTTAAAAATGAGGATATTTTAACAAATATAATAAGTTTAATTGAATGGCTCAGGGCAATAACATGATAAGCCACATATTGTTCTTTCTGAGATATAAGGATTTTAATGTTTCAAAAAATAAATACTAATCGGGTAGTATTGTTGTTAATACATTGTGTGTGTACTTGTTGTAACTCGTCCACCGCTGTGGTCTCGAGGTAGCGTGCTGCCTTGTCACGCAACGGGCCCAGGTTCGATCCCCGGTCGGGACAGTTTTTCTGGGTGAGGTTTTTACCGGGGTTTTTCCTCACCTGTCGGACAAATATCAGGAAAACTTTAAGGCCCAAACCATCCCCGAAATCATATGGCCATCGCAATCATCATCATTCATATTCATCTTAGATTAAGCTTAGGATTGGGGACTCTCCTGGCGCACAACATCATCACCCATCATATCATCGGGGCTACGTAACCCCGCCTTGCAGGCGCCCCAACCTCAGAAGTGGGTTACAAGTACGCCATGCCAGGAAAGACAACCTGGGGCATTTGAAAAAAAAAAACATATTGTAACTCATCACTGGCGCACTTACAAATGACTTTATGGTTATTTTAATACATTTATTTGCTATCATTGAAATAATGACATTTCTTAATAGAATGTGGCTTATCGTGTTACTGCTCTAAAAGCCCTTCAATTATATATGTGGTACAATTAAGAGAATGTTGAAAAATACAAGAAAAGAAACAAAACTAAAATTATATATAAAGCGATAGCAGTCCCCTTACTAATGTACGGTAGTGAGTTTTAGGTTTTAAGTAAAAGAGAAGAGAAGATCACAGAAGCAGCTGAAATGAGATTTCTGAGAAGTCTAGCTGGCTGCAAATTTCTGGATAAAAAAAAAAAAGATATTAGAAATGAGCTACATATGTTTAAAATTTTAGATAAATAAAACAATATAGAAAAAAACTGGAAAGAACATGTCCGATGAATGAAAGATGAACGAATACCAAAAATTATGCTTCATTACAAACCGAAAGGAAACAGGAATGTTGGTAAACCGAAAAAAAGAGATGGATCCAACTTTATGAGACCGGAACAAGCCACATGGGCTTAATCCGTGAAAGTTGATAATGATGATGATTCACTGGCACTATCGAACCTGTAGGTTCATGGCCGCACGGACATAAGCTCTCCATACATCCCTAACCTGCGTTAATACTTTTCAATCACCTTCTGTATAATGTACCTGGTTAATGTTATACTCTCACCTCATTAATAGTCTACCTACCGGTGTTTTCCTATAATAAGCTTCCATTGCCCTCATTCCTTCCCTATTCGTGCCCATCGCAGTCAATGAGACTTAACTGTATTATTATATCTGATTTCCTATAAAGATCACGTAGTTCACTGTTTTTAGTCTTCTCCATTCACCTGTCTGTTCATCTCTTTTTGGTCCAAATATTTTCCTAACAACTTTATTCTCAAATAACAGTAATTTTTTCTCCCCCCTTAAAGTAAGAGTCCATGATTAGCATGCATATAATATTACTGGAAGAATAACAGTTTTATATATCTTCAGTTTAATGTTCTTTGAGTGAAGTTGGGAGGACAAGAGTCCTTGTATGGCATAATAGCGTGCATTTATGTAATTAATCCTATGTTTAATTTCACTATGCATCTCAAATTTTGATACATATTGAAATCGTAAGAGTGACATGTCGCTTTATATAATTTATACAAAACTTCATGCTGCCGAAAAACAAAATTACATAACATAAACATAACACACTGGCACTATCAAACCCATAGGTTCATATATATATATATATATATATATATATATATATATATATATATATAATAAAAATACACAAATGAGAAAGTAATAAGTTGTGAGTTTTTTTTTGTAAAGTTTCATTTTAAGATACTTTTGCTGAAGTGGTTAAATCAAATATCTAGAAACAATAATTGCAAACAAGAATAAGATGCACAAAAAAATTAAACATAGGCTCAATTCTATTATGCATTATAGGGACTCTTGTCGTCCCTATTTCTCTCAAAAAACGTTAAACTCAAAATACATAAAACTGTTATTCTTCCAGTTATATTATATGGATGCGAAACATGGACTTTACATTAAGGAGAGAAGAAAAAATTACGAATATTTGAGAATAAATTATTGGGAAAATGTTTGGACCAAAGACAGATGAATAGACAGGCCAATGGAGAAGACTACATAACAGTGAGCTGCGTGATCTTTATAGGAAACCAGATATAATAAGAACAGTTAAGCTTCGTAGACATGTGGCACAAATGAGGAATGAAAGAGGGGCATGTAAGCTTCTTGTAGGAAAACGCCCAGTTAGTAGACAAAGAATGAACTGTTAGAATACTATTAACCATGGTTTGAGGGAAGTAGATTATACAGGGAATGAACGGAAAACATTAACACAGGATAGGGATGTTTGGAGAACTTATGTCCACGCGGACATGAACCTACGGGTTCGATAGTGCCATTGAGTTAGTTTATATTTACTTTTAGATTATAAAGCAGATCTAGTTGTTTTTGCAGTTACCTCTGGCATGAAGAATCTCTGGGGAAAATTTGGTGATATGTTATATTCGCATTAGGATTGTTGTTTTTCACAGACAAATTGTATATATGAATGTCTAAGTTTGTAACAGGAAACTACAAGCCTGCAAGCAACATATCAAAACAACATGAACACAGTCTCCAGGAATTCTAGACTAGGTTCAACTCAGAGCAAAGTTCAAAATAACCAGATTAAATTCAACTTTCAACACAAGTAAACATTGTGGTTAATATGCTTCTTAGAAACCATCTCATCAAACAGAATTATACGTTTAAAATCATCATAATCTTGTTTTCATGAAGTTAGGCCTTTATGCTGATCTGTTTTGATCTCAGCAGAGAAACAAATATCAATTTTAGTAAACGTCCCGGTCTGTTTATTCCTGTAGGACGGTAGCTAAACATCTATTTTAATATCCTGTCAATTTCATGTTGTGTCCTTTCAAACCAATAATTTATTCCAGTAATAAACATCTCCTAAAAGCAAATAACTGCACTATCTCCTCTACTATTGAATTTTTATTCAATTGTGCACCAGAGCATGCCATCAAATCTATAGAGGATGACGATGGCCTACCACTGAATGGTATTAATAAGCTGTTAGTTTATGCTGATGATGTAGTACTATTGGGCGATAGCGAAGATATACTGAAGGCCAACACGCACACACTATTGAGTAACACTAAGAAATTGGGACTGGAAGGAAATATCAATAAAACTAAATATATGGTCACACGTAGAAATACATTATATAATGGAAATGGATAGCTAATGACAAATGAAGGAAATTTTGAGGAAGTGCTTGAATTCAAATACCTAGGAACAATAATCACAAATAGGAATGAGATGCACAAAGAAATTAAACATAGGCTCAGTTCTGGAAATGCGTGCTATTATGCATTGCAGAGACTCTTGCCGTTCCAACTCCTTAAAAAAAACGTTAGACTGAAAATATATAAAACTATATTCTATCAGTTATATTTAGGGATGCGAAACATGGAGGCAAGGAGATTACGAATATTTGAGAATGAAGTTCTAGGAAAATTTTTGGACCAAAGTGAGATGAACAGACAGGTGATTGGAGAAGACTTCATAACAGTGAACATCATGATATTTATTGGAAGCCAGATATAATAAGAACAGTTAAGTCTCATAGATTGCGATGGGCAGGACATGTGGCACGAATGGGGAATGAAAGACGTGCATGGAAGCTTCTTGTAGGATAACCAGAGAGAAAACTTCGAGTTGGTAGACTAAGAATAAGGTGGGAGAATAATATTAACCGTGATTTGAGGGAAGTAGATTATACAGGGAATGATTGCAAAACATTAGCTTAGGATACGGATGTATGGAGAACTTATGTCCGCGCGGCCATGAACCTACGGGTTCGATAGTACCAGTGAGTTAGTTAATAAGCATACTCTAAAAGCAGGTTGTTGCACTCTAATATTCAATTTGGTACCTGAGCAAGCCATCAAAACTTTAAAGGATGAAGAAGGCCTACAATTCAATGGTATTAATAAGTTGTTAGTTTGTGCTGATGATGCAGTATTATTATTAATAAGTTGTTAGTTTGTGCTGATGATGCAGTATTATTAGGCGATAGCGAGGCGATACTAAGAACCAAACACACACACTACTGTGTACTAATAAATTGGTACTGGAAGTAAATACAAATAAAACTATATTATATAAAACAGCAGAGAGTAATTAGGGACAAGAGCAGACCTGGGGATATGGGCATTAAGCCCATTATTATTATGATTAGTATTATTATTATTATTATTATTATTATTATATATGTTCACACATAGAAATATATAATGGAAATGGACAAATGACAGATGAAGAAAATTCTGAAAAGTGACTATACTCAAATACAGTAACTACAAGCAGGAATGAGATGCACAAATAAATTAGACATAGACTCGATTTTGGAAATGCATGCTATTATGGATTAAAGAGACTCTTATCATCCCAACTTCTATCAAAAAAGTTAAACAGGAAATATATAAAACTATTATGCTTACGTTTCTAATGTATGGAGCGAAACATTAGACTCTCGCTTTAAGGGAGGACAAAAGAATTCGAGTATTTGAGAATAAATTTCTTATTGAACCAAAGAGAGAACAGACAAGGGAATGGAGAAAATCTCGTAACAGTGAGCTGCATACTCTTTATGGGAAATTGCATATAATAAGAACAGTTAAGTCTCATAGACTGCGATAGGCAGGACATGTTGCACGAATGGGGATGAAAGGAGGACATGGAAGAAAGCCAGAGGGAAAACGCCCGTTGGTAGACCAAGAATGAGGTGGGTGAATAAAATTAGTCATTATTTAATGAAATTAGATTATACAGGGATGATTGGAAAACATTAGTTGAGGATATGGATTTATGGAGAGCTTATGTCCACGAGTCCAAGAACTTTCGGGTTCGTCAATACCAGTGAGTTAGTTAGTTAGTTTAATGATTATCACTAACACCTCTTCCTGCTCGTGTCAAAATATTTTTTTCAGACCATCGTTGCTGTTATATTCCGGAAACCGTAGTATGTATCATGAAGAACAATATCAATTGATGAATTAGCAAGAACAACTCCTGTGTGTTGCCCAACATGACACTTGTTCTCCGATCAGATATTCACAAGTGAATATTGGTACAGAAAGCAAAAAGAAGTATATATTCCGTGAACTCAGCAAAATTAGACCATACCTTCGACTTGCTGAGGAATTTGCTTAGATAACGCAATTCCTGCATGACGAGCTGTTAAAAACGAAAGGAATGAAATATATGATGATTTCTTGAAGTAAGCAACGCGAGAAGGCAGTGACAGGCGGTGGAAAAGTGCAAGGGATGTTCTCGATTTTGTAAGTTGTTGATTAAAGTGCGACACGTGTGGATGGCAAGTGTCGATAAAGCCAAGTTATTCCTGACACATTTCCTCTCAGTGGCATCGATCACAACAATATCCGATAACATAGCAACCCAATTCCCTTTTAATATCTACAAATCTACAGACTCATATTCTATGGACATGAGCACAAAGACAGACAATTTAATGAAGGTGACGTTAAAAAAAACTCAACAGTATATCCATACTCTTATATCCTCATGAGTGGAAAGGGTACTCCCTTGCGGAATTATTTCTTTTTAAATTGCACTCTATTTTACTTCTCTTCAAGCTTCTGAATTCCTACACACCTAGTTCCTTGGCGTCCAGATTTGAGAAGTTATATTCTTACCACAAGGTCACAAGATAACAAACTTCTAACAATCCCTCTCCATAGCACTTCCTCTTATTCTACTTCTTTCACAGTAGACTCTGCCAGCTCCTGGAATTCCCTTCCTCATGGTATCAGGGGTTGTCGCAAACTTTGTTCCTTTAAGTCACGCTTATATAATTACTTGTTGTTAAATAATTAATTTTTCTCGAGAATTAAATGTATTCCATGTCATTTATCTTTTTTTTTTTCTCAATTTTCTATTTTGTACATTTTCTGTTTCATTCGTTAAATCTAGAGTAAATAAAAATATTTGGTAAATATTTAATATATTGTAGATATATCATGTACTATTTATTTTTTATTGTAATTAGATATAAAATAATTGTTGCATTTTTGTAACCTGGTTGAGTGTTAGATAATGTCTTATCTCTTTGCAGGTAAAATATAGCATATTACGGTGTGAAGGTGGTTTGTACAGAAGCGAGGTCGCTCGGTTTTTTAATTTCCGAGATTCTGTAAAACACTTCACAAACGTGCGTTGTACATTATTTTTAGCGCGATGGTGTTTTCAAAATAATAATTATAGTAAAATAATAACATCTTTGATGGAAATAGTTGCGTACATTATAAACAATTGACTAGCGTTAACAGTGTGGGCAATGCTTATTAGTTGAAACAACGGGAGGCCTGAGACCAATTAGTGATAAAATGGCGACAAGTACGTATTTATTATTTTATATTGTTTGAAATAAAATTCAGTTAATTTAAAATACAGTGATTTGTTTTGTACAATGTATATTAACACTACCTTTTTGATATTTTTTGTATATACATTGCTAAGGACCCCGAACAAAGTAAAATCTGTCTCCAGAATAAAATTTTAGAGAGATCTACTCGATTTAAATATCTTGGATATTAACTCTCTATCTGGGATGAAAATGATATCCCTGAAAAAATTACTAGTTATAATAAAAGTTTGCGAATTATTAATCAAGTTATGAAACCATCCTTTGTACAAAAAAAACAGATTACGTTTATTTAACACCTTGGCTAGACCAGTGTTGACCTATGGTAGTGAAGCATGTACACTAAAAAGACAACATGAAAGCAGAATAACGGCTTGTGAAGTGAGATTCATGCGCAGAACAGCGGGTTACACCAGATGGGATCGGAAAAGGAACACCGATATCTTAAAAGAATTGAAGACTACGCCAATTTTGGAATATATTAAACAATACCAACTACATTGGAAACACCATCTTGAAAGAATGAGTTCAAATCGGATCCCCAAAGCTGTTTATAATTATATACCAAGATGACGAATATTACTGGGTCGTCCTATGAAACGCTGGAGGGAAAATTTTCTATAGGATCGTAACAGGCCTTGGCCTAATACTTGGAAGGAAGAAGAAGAAGAAATTGTATGTAGTATACGTAGAGGGCAGTGGTTTTACTTCCCACACGCTTGTTTGTAATATGTAATATTACAATATAAATAATTACAGTATAGTTTATTTATCAGATTCATGATGTGTTCCGTTGAGGTTTATTCAAAATTAATATAAAATTATAGAATATTAATTAAGTTGAGGAGACGGACCTTTCAGGTGAATATTCTATAATTTTATATTAATAGTTTATTTATAAAACAAATTTAATTTCAGTTCGAGTCAATAACACACAAACAGAATGGACCGAAATTAATTGGGGCGTAAGACAAGATGTGGCCTCTCGCCCTTGCTCTTTATCTTATACATGGATAGAATACTCCAAGATTGGCGATAGATGAGACACGGTTCTATCCAAATTAATAGAAACCATAAAATATACTCTTTGCTTTTTGCAGATGATTTGGTTTTAATAGCTCCAACAGAAACAGATTTACAGTATTCTGTACACAATTTTAATATAATTGCAAAAAGGCACAATATGGAAATAAATCAAAGAAAACTAAAGTGATGGCCTTTTGTGGGAAATACCCTATACCTAGCAAACTTGTTTTGGATGATGACATTTTAGAACGAGTAAACGAATTTAATTAATTGGGTTATAATTTAACATTTCAAGATGAAGCTATATCAAAGAAAATCACAAATTTTACAAAAACAACGGGGATAATTAACAGTATAATGAAACCATCTTTAGTACAGAAGAACACAAGATTACGGCTTTATACGGTTCTCGCAAGACCAGTATTAAAATATGGTAGTGAAGCATGGACAATACGAAGAAGAGATGAAAGCCGAATAACAGCAGGCTACACAAAGTGGGACGATAAAAGAAATGAGGAAATTATGGAAGAGTTGGATGTAGAACCCATTCTTCACCATATACAAAACTACCAGAACAACTGAAAAGCTCATCTTCAACGAATGCCGTCTCATAGAATTCCAAAAGCCATACTTCGCTACTGCCCCAAGGAAAAAGATCGCTGGGACGTCCAAAAAGCGCTGGATGGAAAATTCCTCTTTGAGACCGTAACAGGCCACACGGCCTAATACTTGCATGGATGATGATGATGATTACAGTATAGTTATTTAGGTTGGCAATTCCCGAAATGTAGGAAGTTCAACACTTCAATCATGGTCGTCATTGCTGTAAGTACTACAAAACGCACTATCGCGCAAAAATATTATTATTATTTATTATTATTATTATTATTATTATTATTATTATTATTCTCGTTATATTACACCCATAGGCTATTACTTCCACAAATTAAGAATCTCTTCGTCTCTTATTGGGTTAAAGCAAAGTCTCCTACCTCATTTTTAGCCTACCAACAGGGCGCTTTTCCAATGGTCTTCTCCAAGGAGTTTGGTTTCCCTATAGGAAGTTTTCACATATCTCTTTCATTCCTCATCCGTACCACATGCCCTGCCCATCGCAGTCTACGGGACTTAAGTGTTCATATTATATCTTGTTTCCTATAAATATCATCCATCCATAGTAATTCTGCCCGAGGGCAAGTCTTTCACTTCAATCATAGCATTTTCATTCCATGCGTTGCAGTTTTACTACGGAATCATAAATGTGATAAGCTCACTGTTATTAGTCTTCTCAACTCGCCTATCTGGTTATCTCTCTTTGGTCCAAAAATATTAAGTATTTTATTCTCAAATACTCAAATTCCTTTCCTGCCTTAAAGATGCCTTTACTGAATCCACTCGGAAAATCATTTCTCAACACGAAAACATCTCCACCATGAACGAGGTACATATACCATTGGATTGTGTGTGTTAAATTCAAATAATTAAAACCGACAATGTTTAAAAATACTTGGAATATTCAGTATGTTTAGTATTGGTTATTAATTTAAAGCTTGGCCGGGGATTCTTGTGAACCGGAGACCGCAGGGGTAATTAGAGAGGTGTTCCACATCTGGTTTAACGCTAAACCTCATCACCATTTCCGCATTAACTTAATTGTAAAATTACAACCATTCAAAACCAACAAAACCAAATAGTATTTATTAAATGCAGTGTTAATATAATTTGAAAGAGTAATTATACTGGGAAATAGTGGAAAACATCCATCCAAAATATTGAAAATCAGGCTAAACTTCACAATCTGTGACGCAACTTTTTTTAATTCTTTCATAAACTCCTGTCAAAATGTATTCTTAGGTTTAATTTTTCAAATTATTTCCCACCATTTACAATGATTTCTACATTTTTTCTAACGATTATTTCAATATATTTTAATATGATATTTAACTACATACGTAGCATGAAAAAGTGGCAGCCATATTGGTTTTAACGAATATTCTATGCAATAACAAAGACATGTTCCTGCGCAGCCAACAAAGAGTATGTGCTAATTAACTGTACACATATACTTCAGAATTTCAGAACTTACTATTTATTTTTGATCACTACATTCTTTTACAGGTTAGAGTGCTTAAATTGCGTTAGTTTAAATTTTAGGTTCGTTAAATATCGTGCATATGTTGGCTGCATCCCATGATTCCATAGTTTAAACCGCCTCACGTTTGTTGGCGCTTGCGCAAGGTGTATGATTAGAACTTAGAAAATTTTTTTCGCGTCACATGTTGTAAAGTATTTCGGAAAATTTTAGTTACATGTGAATTTGGGTTCAAAACATCAATAATTCTTCAGAGCAATGGTGAACCAAGTGCTGTACTTGTTCTTTTTCACTGTAAAAAAATGATGTTTATTATTCATCTGCAATTATAGTATATTACGAGTACGATGCGAGGTTGGGAAGTGGTTTTTACAGAAGTGAGGAAAATGTTTAAAAACTGAGCGATAGCGAGGTTTTTAATTTCCGAGATTCTGTAAAACACTTCACAAACTTGCGTTCTACATTATTTTTTGCGCTATGGTGTTTTCAAAATAATAAACAATAGTAAATAATAACCATCTTTGTTGGAAATATTTGCATTCATTATAAACAATTGACTAACGTTAACAGTGTGGGCAATGTTTATTAATTGAAACTACAGGAGGCCTTGAGACCAATTAGTGATAAAATGGCGGCAAGTACGTATTTATTGTTTTATATTGTTTCAAATAAAGTTCAGTTCATTTAAAATGCAGTGATTTGTTTCGTATAATGTATATTAACACTAACTACCTTTTGGATATTTTTTGTATATACCGGTATGTTGTATGTAGGCCTAGTGTATATAGAGGGCAGTGGTTTTACTTCCCACACGCGTTTTGTAATATGTAATATTACAGTATAGTTGTTTTATTACAGTATAGTTATTTGGGTTGGCAACCCCGAAATGTAGTAAGTTGAACTTTCAATCATGGTCGCCATTGCTGTAAGCACGACAAAACGCACTATCGCGCAAAAAATATATTACATTAACTCTGTATCAGTTTTTCACAGAATACTCGTAGTAAAATATGCACTTGGTCACTTATGCTCTTAACCCCTTACATAGTATACTGCATTCATAATTGGTTATTGAAACACAATTGGAATCTTTACAGAGACTGTTATTTCACTCTCGCTCTGTAATACATGATGTTATTCTACAGTTGCGTCAGTTACCGATATAAAACAGTGCATTTTAAGCAGGCTACAATTAAATTGGTCAATGCTGAAAGGTCATTTCCCCAATACAGCTACTCGACAAGGTCACTGCTATGCTACATGGCCCTCTATCGTTAAGTAAGAACATTTAGGCATGCAACTAAAAATAAAATGCTCAACCGTGGTTCTGAATTAAGGCCGGAAGAAGGTCCTTTAAACACAGAATGTATATGTAAGGATGTTCAATATGTTAACTGATTTTTGAAAAAAAAAAATGGAGAAAAGGCCTTTTTTGCGCTATAGTCCGTTTTGTCGTATTTACAGCAATGGCGACCATGATTGAATGTTCAACTTTCTACATTTCGCGGCTGCCAAATTAAATAATTATACTATAATGAAATAACTGTACTGTAATATTACATAATACAAAACGCGTGTGGGAAGTAAAACCACTGCCCTCTATGTATACTACATAAAATGTATATACAAAAAAATATCCAAAAGGTAATGTTAATATACATTATACGAAACAAATCACTGCATCTTAAATTAACTGAACTTTATTTGAAACAATATAAAACAATAAATACGTACTTGCCGCCATTTTACCTCATTGTCTCACGGTCTCCTGTAGTTTCAACTAATAAACATTGCCCACAGAGTTAACGTTAGTCAATTGTTTATAATGAACGCAAATATTTCCATCAAATGTTATTATTTTACTATTGTTTATTCTTTTGAAAACACCATCGCGCAAAAATAATGTACAACTAACGTTTGTGAAGTGTTTTACAGAATCTCGGAAATTAAAAACCTCGTTGCAGCTCGGTTTTTAAACATATCCTCCCTTCTGTAAAAACCACTTCCCAACCTCGCATCGTAATATGCTATTACATAGTATTATAACAACTAGTGACGCTTTAGTTCGTAATTACTAGGCAACAAATCCTATTATTTATATTGTAACAAAATACGCTGTCAAAACATAAAATATAGGTTCAACAAAACGTAAAATACATTTTAATCATGACTTTTCTGGAAGTATGTTAATAGTTGCATCTTGGACTGAATTTTCTCCTGATGAACCGTGATAATCACTTCTCCGCTCATTTTCACTTAAAATTCATATATGAAACTAGCACCAAAAAATGTAGAATATAATAACGATGTTTGTTGACTGATCGTGTTTTTTTCTCTCCGAAGCCCGCATTGCTCATTTTCTAAACATATCGTTTCCGCAATTAATAAACTTAATTAAATATACTAAATATACAATGTATACTAAAACAACTGAACATATATAAAATATTGTAGACAACACGTTACAAAATTACGTTTAGTAACTGGCTGTCGTGTTGGTACTTGAGCATCTCATTACTAAATCACTGTTTTAGTAACTAACTACTCATCTAAGTAACTAATATGATACTTCCCAATATGTAAAAATTGTTGAAAAGTTGGCTATTGATATTCGTAGAATATGACGATACAATAAGAATACTTCAGCTTTAATGTTACTAATATTTTGTAAGTAAATAGATTAGCATCAGACTAGGATTTATATGTAATAAAAATGGTTAAATATGTGCATACATAAGGACTAAATATTCTCAAAATACGCAGTAAAATATGGACTATTTTTTGTATAGAAATGGCGCAAATGTTTTTTGGCAGTCATTACAAAAATTAATTTACCATTTGTTAAATGCTTCATTCGGAAATTACATGCAACAATTTTTTTTAAGATGACGGTTTACGATCTGGTGGTATATCCACCGAATGAACAAAAAGTGATCCACTCTGAAGATGCAGTCAAAGCTCATGAACGACTTTTGATAGTTTATGATGTACTACTAAAACTGAATAAAATATGTTAAGCTATATCATTGAAACCTGTGACTCTGCTAAGTGCCTCAACCTGACCTTTTGCGGTCAGGAATAAGAAATTCTATTGTCATGAGGGGGCGAATTACAGTGATTAATGGGAGGATCACTAATAAAGAAAATAATATGTATACCATACAATTTATTTTTGAACATTACATAGAAACTCAAGAATCCAGCTTTGAAATACAGATGTTAGTAAAACAAATTTAAATGACTGCCAGACAAGAATAATTTTGAAGTCATAAGATTTGGAAATATTTAAAATAAAAGTCCACTAATATAAAGGTACGTGATATTTTAAGCAATATGTAAACATATGCAGGTACTGCCCCTCAAATATGAATAAATATTTTCTTCTTCTTCTTTATTAGGAATTTCTCTACGAAACAGTAGTTTTGCTATAAACCATTGTAAATTTTACTCCTCCCTATTGTCTGCATCACTCTCTGCTAATCCTCTCTAGAACCTAGACTCATCTTTGAGATCTAGGCTGTGCTTTACACAAGCCAGGAGGAATGAGGAGTGATGAAGGAGTAACACCTTAAAAACGAGGGTTCATTCTGTCCCGGATGACAGTACCCTGTGAGGCTTCTTGCCAGG